>JAECUM010029756.1:0-13281 GCA_016617855.1 Megalonaias nervosa
ATCTTTGCAATGACAGTTCGACATGCATATTTGAAAAGTATTCCTGACACTTGTGCATTGATGATACTCGTTCGATGCCTCGTGTCTCTTGACGCCAAGATCTGGCAATCGTGGATTTGTCAATAGCTAGGAACCCTTTATATCTCTTCAGAACTATTTAATGACAGCTAAGCATGAACGTTTTAAGAAGTTTTGTTGACTCTTATGCTTTGATGAAACTGATTGGACTGTTTGATTTTCTTGAAGACAATTTCTGACAATCATACATTTGACAGTTTAAACTAACCATTTATTTCCCTTGGCAGATACTTAATGACAATGAAAAATGTACTTTTGAGAACTTCTTATCGAGGTATTTGCATTTATGAAAGATTCTATATGGTTCATGTCTCGTGATGCAAATGTCTGGGAGGCGTGCGTTTGTCAATAGATCGAACCCCTTTATTTCTCTTCACAGCTACTTAATGACATATAAACATCCATTTTTCAGAACGTTTTCTAGAAACTGATGACTTTATGAAACCCATTTAATAGGCCGTGTCTCTTGAATCCAATTTCTTGCCATCATGTATTTGTCAGTATAATGTATAATGGTATGTCTCTTCACATCTACTTAATGACATGTAAAATGAACCTTTGAGACCTTCCTGTTTAAAGCTATTTCATTTATGAAACATCTTGTATGTTCCTGTCTCAGGACTCCAATTTCTGTCAATGATGCATTTGTCAGTAGAAAGGAACATTTTGTTTCTCTTCACAACCATTTATTGACAGGTGAAAGGAACATGTGAGACGATTGTTTTGAGGCTGATGAATTTAGTAAACACCTTGAATCATTTGTGTCTCTTCACCCCATTTTTTGGCAATCATGCATTTGTCAGTAGATAGGAACCCTTTATTTCTCTTCAGAAGTACTTAATATCACATAAATGTCCACTTTGGAGAACTTTGGATGTCATTTATTCATTTGTGAAAGTCATTGGGCAGTTCAAGTCCCATGAACACAGGATGTACCAATCATGCATTTCTCAGTAGATAGGAAGAATTTACTTCTCTTCACAACTAATTAAAATCAGAAAATGTTGCACTTTTGAGCAGGTTTTGTTGACACTTATACCTTTATGAAACTCATTAGACTGTTCAAGTCCCTTGAGAACAATTTGTGGTAATCATATATTTGTCAGTATATAGGAACCCTTTATTTCTCTTCACATCTTTGCAATGACAGTTGGACATGCATATTTGAGAAGTATTACTGACACTTGTGCATTGATGATACTCATTCGATGCCTCGTGTCTCTTGACGCCAAGATCTGGCAATCGTGGATTTGTCAATAGCTAGGAACCCTTTTATATCTCTTCAGAACTAATTAATGGCAGCTAAGCATGAACGTTTTAAGAAGTTTTGTTGACTCTTATGCTTTGATGAAACTGATTGGACTGTTTGATTTTCTTGAAGACAATTTCTGACAATCATACATTTGACAGTTTAAACTAACCATTTATTTCCCTTGGCAGATATTTAATGACAATGAAAAATGTACTTTTGAGAACTTCTTATTGACGTATTTGCATTTATGAAAGATTCTATATGGTTCATGTCTCGTGATGCAAATGTCTGGGAGGCGTGCGTTTGTCAATAGATCGAACCCCTTTATTTCTCTTCACAGCTACTTAATGACATATAAACATCCATTTTTCAGAACGTTTTCTAGAAACTGATGACTTTATGAAACCCATTTAATAGGCCGTGTCTCTTGAATCCATTTTATTGCCATCATGTATTTGTCAGTATAATGTATAATGGTATGTCTCTTCACATCTACTTAATGACATGTGAAATGAACCTTTGAGACCTTCCTGTTTAACGCTATTTCATTTATGAAACATCTTGTATGTTCCTGTCTCAGGACTCCAGTTTCTGTCAATGATGCATTTGTCAGTAGAAAGGAACATTTTATTTCTCTTCACAACTATTTATTGAGAGGTTAAAGGAACATGTGAGACGATTGTTTTGAGGCTGATGAATTTAGTAAACACCTTGAATCATTTGTGTCTCTTCACCCCATTTTGTGGCAATCATGCATTTGTCAGTAGATAGGAACCCTTGATTTCTCTTCAGAAGTACTTAATATCACATAAATGTCCACTTTGGAGAACTTTGGCTGTCATTTATGCATTTGTGAAAGTCATTGGGCAGTTCAAGTCCCATGAACACAGGATGTAACAATCATGCATTTCTCAGTAGAAAGAAAGAATTTACTTCTCTTCACAACTAATTAAAATCAGAAAATGTTGCACTTTTGAGAAGGTTTTGTTGACTCTTATACCTTTATGAAACTCATTGGACTGTTCAAGTCCCTTGACAACAATTTGTGGCAATCATATATTTGTCAGTATATAGGAACCCTTTATTTCTCTTCACATCTTTGCAATGACAGTTCGACATGCATATTTCAAAAGTATTCCTGACACTTGAGCATTGATGATACTCATTCGATGCCTCGTGTCTCTTCACGCCAAGATCTGGCAATCGTGGATTTGTCAATAGCTAGGAACCCGTTATATCTCTTCAGAACTAATTAATGACAGCTAAGCATGGCCGTTTTAAGAAGTTTTGTTGACTCTTATGCTTTGATGAAACTGATTGGACTGTTTGATTCTCTTGAAGACAATTTCTGACAATCATACATTTGACAGTTTAAACTAACCATTTATTTCCCTTCGCAGTTACTTAATGACAATGAAAAATGTACTTTTGAGAACTTCTTATTGACGTATTTGCATTTATGAAAGATTCTATATGGTTCATGTCTCGTGATGCAAATGTCTGGGAGGCGTGCGTTTGTCAATATATCGAACCCCTTTATTTCTCTTCACAGCTACTTAATGACATATAAACATCCATTTTTCAGAACGTTTTCTAGAAACTGATGACTTTATGAAACCCATTTAATAGGCCGTGTCTCTTGAATCCAATTTCTTGCCATCATGTATTTGTCAGTATAATGTATAATGGTATGTCTCTTCACATCTACTTAATGACATGTGAAATGAACCTTTGAGACCTTCCTGTTTAACGCTATTTCATTTATGAAACATCTTGTATGTTCCTGTCTCAGGACTCCAATTTCTGTCAATGATGCATTTGTCAGTAGAAAGGAACATTTTATTTCTCTTCACAACTATTTATTGAGAGGTTAAAGGAACATGTGAGACAATTGTTTTGACGCTGATGAATTTAGTAAACACCTTGTATCATTTGTGTCTCTTCACGCCATTTTGTGGCATTCATGCATTTGTCAGTAGATAGGAACCCTTTATTTCTCTTCAGAAGTACTTAATATCACATAAATGTCCACTTTGGAGAACTTTGGCTGTCATTTATGCATTTGTGAAAGTGATTGGGCAGTTCAAGTCCCATGAACACAGGATGTAACAATCATGCATTTCTCAGTAGATAGGAAGAATTTACTTCTCTTCACAACTAATTAAAATCAGAAAATGTTGCACTTTTGAGCAGGTTTTGTTGACACTTATACCTTTATGAAACTCATTAGACTGTTCAAGTCCCTTGAGAACAATTTGTGGCAATCATATATTTGTCAGTATATAGGAACCCTTTATTTCTCTTCACATCTTTGCAATGACAGTTGGACAGGCATATTTGAAAAGTATTCCTGACACTTGAGCATTGATGATACTCATTCGATGCCTCGTGTCTCTTGACGCCAAGATCTGGCAATCGTGGATTTGTCAATAGTTAGGAACCCTTTATATCTCTTCAGAACTAATTAATGACAGCTAAGCATGAACGTTTTAAGAAGTTTTGTTGACTCTTATGCTTTGATGAAACTGATTGGACTGTTTGATTTTCTTGAAGACAATTTCTGACAATCATACATTTGACAGTTTAAACTAACCATTTATTTCCCTTGGCAGATATTTAATGACAAAGAAAAATGTACTTTTGAGAACTTCTTATTGACGTATTTGCATTTATGAAAGATTCTATATGGTTCATGTCTCGTGATGCAAATGTCTGGGAGGCGTGCGTTTGTCAATAGATCGAATCCCTTTATTTCTCTTCGCAGCTACTTAATGACATATAAACATCCATTTTTCAGAACGTTTTCTAGAAACTGATGACTTTATGAAACCCATTTAATAGGCCGTGTCTCTTGAATCCAATTTCTTGCCATCATGTATTTGTCAGTATAATGTATAATGGTATGTCTCTTCATATCTACTTAATGACATGTAAAATGAACGTTTGAGACCTTCCTGTTTAACGCTATTTCATTTATGAAACATCTTGTATGTTCCTGTCTCAGGACTCCAATTTCTGTCAATGATGCATTTGTCAGTAGAAAGGAACATTTTATTTCTCTTCACAACTATTTATTGAGAGGTTAAATGAACATGTGAGACGATTGTTTTGAGGCTGATGAATTTAGTAAACACCTTGAATCATTTGTGTCTCTTCACCCCATTTTGTGGCAATCATGCATTTGTCAGTAGATAGGAACCCTTTATTTCTCTTCAGAAGTACTTAATATCACTTAAATGTCCACTTTGGAGAACTTTGGCTGTCATTTATGCATTTGTGAAAGTCATTGGACAGTTCAAGTCCCATGAACACAGGATGTAACAATCATGCATTTCTCAGTAGAAAGAAGGAATTTACTTCTCTTCACAACTAATTAAAATCAGAAAATGTTGCACTTTTGAGAAGGTTTTGTTGACACTTATAATTTTATGAAACTCATTGGACTGTTCAAGTCCCTTGACAACAATATGTGGCAATCATATATTTGTCAGTATATAGGAACCCTTTATTTCTCTTCACATCTTTGCAATGACAGTTCGACATGCATATTTCAAAAGTATTCCTGACACTTGAGCATTGATGATACTCATTCGATGCCTAGTGTCTCTTGACGCCAAGATCTGGCAATCGTGGATTTGTCAATAGCCAGGAGCCCTTTATATCTCTTCAGAACTAATTACTGACAGCTAAGCATGAACGTTTTAAGAAGTTTTGTTGACTCTTATGCTTTGATGAAACTGATTGGACTGTTTGATTCTCTTGAAGACAATTTCTGACAATCATACATTTGACAGTTTAAACTAACCATTTATTTCCCTTGGCAGTTACTTAATGCCAATGAAAAATGTACTTTTGAGAACTTCTTATTGACGTCTTTGCATTTATGAAAGATTCTATATGGTTCATGTCTAGAGACGCAAATGTCTGGGAGGGGTGCGTTTGTCAATATATCGAACACCTTTATTTCTCTTCACAGCTACTTAATGACATATAAACATCCATTTTTCAGAACGTTTTCTAGAAACTGATGACTTTATGAAACCTATTTAATAGGCCGTGTCTCTTGAATCCAATTTCTTGCCATCATGTATTTGTCAGTATAATGTATAATGGTATGTCTCTTCACATCTACTTAATGACATGTAAAATGAACCTTTGAGACCTTCCTGTTTAACGCTATTTCATTTATGAAACATCTTGTATGTTCCTGTCTCAGGACTCCAATTTCTGTCAATGATGCATTTGTCAGTAGAAAGGAACATTTTGTTTCTCTTCACAACCATTTATTGACAGGTGAAAGGAACATGTGAGACGATTGGTTTGAGGCTGATGAATTTAGTAAACACCTTGAATCATTTGTGTCTCTTCACCCCATTTTGTGGCAATCATGCATTTGTCAGTAGATAGGAACCCTTTATTTCTCTTCAGAAGTACTTAATATCACATAAATGTCCACGTATGAGAACTTTGGATGTCATTTATGCATTTGTGAAAGTCATTGGACAGTTCAAGTCCTATGAACACATGATATAACACTCATGCATTTCTCGGTAGATAGGAAGAATTTACTTCTCTTTACAACTAATTAATATCAGAAAATGTTGCACTTTTGAGCAGGTTTTGTTGACACTTATACCTTTATGAAAATCATTGGACTGTTCAAGTCCCTTGACAACAATTTGTGGCAATCATATATTTGTCAGTATATAGGAACCCTTTATTTCTCTTCACATCTTTGCAATGACAGTTGGACATGCATATTTGAAAAGTATTACTGACACTTGTGCATTGATGATACTCATTCGATGCCTCGTGTCTCTTGACGCCAAGATCTGGCAATCACGCATTTGTCAATAGCGAGGTACCCTTTGATATCTCTTCCCAAGTAATTATTGACACCTAAGCATGAACGTATTCAGACGTTTTGATGACTCTTATGCTTTTATGAAACTCATTGGATTGTTTGATTCTCTTGAAGCCAATTTCTGACAATCATACATTTGATAGTTTAGAGTAACTATTTATTTCTCTTCGCAGTTACTTAATGACAATGAAAACTGTACTTTTGAGAACTTCTTATTGACGCACTTGCATTTGAGAAACACTCTATATGGTTCATGTTTCGTGACGCAACTTTGTGGCAGCCGTGCGTTTGTCAGTAGATTGGACCACTTTATTTCTCTTCACAGCTACTTAATGACATAGAAACATCCATTTTTGAGATCGTTCTCGAGAAAGTGATGACTTTATGAAACCCATTAAATAGACAGTGTCTCTTGAAACCAATTTCTTGCCATCATGCATTTGTCAGTATGGAGTATAATGTTATGGCTCTTCACATCTACTTAAGGACATGGTCGATGCATCTTTCAGACCTTCTTGTGGAAGTTATTTCATTTATGGAACATCTTGTATGTTCCTGTCTCATGACGCCAATTTCTGTCAATCCTGCATTTGTCAGGAGAAAGAAACATTTTATTTCTCTTCACAACTATTTATTGAGTGGTGAAGGGAACATGTGAGACGATTGTTTTGACGCTGATGAATTTAGTAAACACCTTGTATCATTTGTGTCTCTTCACGCCATTTTGTGGCAATCATGCATTTGTCAGTAGATAGGAACCCTTTATTTCTCTTCAGAAGTACTTAATATCACATAAACGTCCACTTTTGAGAACTTTGGCTGTCATTTATGCATTTGTGAAAGTCATTGGACAGTTCAAGTCCCATGAACACAGGATGTAACAATCATGCATTTCTCGGTAGATAGGAGGAATTTACATCTCTTTACAACTAATTAATATCAGAAAATGTTGCACTTTTGAGAAGGTTTTGTTGACACTTATGCCTTTATGAAACTCATTGGACTGTTCAAGTCCCTTGACAACAATTTGTGGCAATCATATATTTGTCAGTATATAGGAACCCTTTATTTCTCTTCACATCTTTGCAATGACAGATCGACATGCATATTTCAAAAGTATTCCTGACACTTGAGCATTGATTATACTCATTCGATGCCTCGTGTCTCTTGACGGCAAGATCTGGCAATCGTGGATTTGTCAATAGCTAGGAACCCTTTATATCTCTTCAGAACTAATTAATGACAGCTAAGCATGAACGTTTTAAGAAGTTTTGTTGACTCTTATGCTTTGATGAAACTGATTGGACTGTTTGATTCTCTTGAAGACAATTTGTGACAATCATACATTTGACAGTTTAAACTAACCATTTATTTCCCTTCGCAGTTACTTAATGACAATGAAAAATGTACTTTTGAGAACTTCTTATTGACGTATTTGCATTAATGAAAGATTCTATTTGGTTCATGTCTCGTGACGCAAATGTCTGGGAGGCGTGCGTTTGTCAATATATCGAGCCCCTTTATTTCTCTTCACAGCTACTTAATGTCATATAAACATCCTTTTTTCAGAACGTTTTCTAGAAACTGATGACTTTATGAAACCCATTAAATAGGCCGTGTCTCTTGAATCCAATTTCTTGCCATCATGTATTTGTCAGTATAATGTATAATGGTATGTCTCTTCACATCTACTTAATGACATGTGAAATGAACCTTTGAGACCTTCCTGTTTAACGCTATTTCATTTATGAAACATCTTGTATGTTCCTGTCTCAGGACTCAATTTCTGTCAATGATGCATTTGTCAGTAGAAAGGAACATTTTATTTCTCTTCACAACTATTTATTGAGACGTGAAAGGAACATGTGAGACGATTGTTTTGACGCTGATGAATTTAGTAAAAACCTTGTATCATTTGTGTCTCTTCACGCCATTTTGTGGCAATCATGCATTTGTCAGTAGATAAGAACCCTTTATTTCTCTTCAGAAGTACTTAATATCACATAAATGTCCACTTTGGAGAACTTTGGCTGTCATTTATGCATTTGTGAAAGTCATTGGGCAGTTCAAGTCCCATGAACACAGGATGTAACAATCATGCATTTCTCAGCAGATAGGAAGAATTTACATCTCTTCACAACTAATTAAAATCAGAAAATGTTGCACTTTTGAGCAGGTTTTGTTGACACTTATACCTTTATGAAACTCATTGGACTGTTCAAGTCCCTTGACAACAATTTGTGGCAATCATATATTTGTCAGTATATAGGAACCCTTTATTTCTCTTCACATCTTTGCAATGACAGTTGGACATGCATATTTGAAAAGTATTCCTGACACTTGTGCATTGATGATAATCATTCGATGCCTCGTGCCTCTTGACGCCAAGATCTGGCAATCGTGGATTTGTCCATAGCTAGGAACCCTTTATATCTCTTCCGAACTAATTAATGACAGCTAAGCATGAACGTTTTAAGAAGTTTTGTTGACTCTTATCCTTTGATGAAACTGATTGGACTGTTTGATTCTCTTGAAGACAATTTCTGATAATCATACATTTGACAGTTTAAACTAACCATTTATTTCCATTCGCAGTTACTTAATGACAATGTAAAATGTACTTTTGAGAACTTCTTATTGACGTATTTGCATTTATGAAAGATTCTATATGGTTCATGTCTCGTGACGCAAATGTCTGGGAGGGGTGCATTTGTCAATATATCGAACCCCTTTATTTCTCTTCACAGCTACTTAATGACATATAAAAATCCATTTTCCAGAACGTTTTGTAGAAACCGATGACTTTATGAAACCCATTTAATAGGCCGTGTCTCTTGAATCCAATTTCTTGCCATCATGTATTTGTCAGTATAATGTATAATGGTATGTCTCTTCATATCTACTTAATGACATGTAAAATGAACGTTTGAGACCTTCCTGTTTAACGCTATTTCATTTATGAAACATCTTGTATGTTCCTGTCTCAGGACTCCAATTTCTGTCAATGATGCATTTGTCAGTAGAAAGGAACATTTTATTTCTCTTCACAACTATTTATTGAGAGGTTAAAGGAACATGTGAGACGATTGTTTTGACGCTGATGAATTTAGTAAACACCTTGTATCATTTGTGTCTCTTCACGCCATTTTGTGGCAATCATGCATTTGTCAGTAGATATTAACCCTTTATTTCTCTTCAGAAGTACCTAATATCACATAAATGTCCACTTTTGAGAACTTTGGCTGTCATTTATGCATTTGTGAAAGTCATTGGACAGTTCAAGTCCCATGAACACAGGATGCAACAATCATGCACTTCTCAGTAGATAGGAAGAATTTACTTCTCTTCACAACTAATTAAAATCAGAAAATGTTGCACTTTTGAGCAGGTTTTGTTGACACTTATACCTTTATGAAACTCATTGGACTGTTCAAGTCCCTTGACAACAATTTGTGGCAATCATATATTTGTCAGCATATAGGAACCCTTTATTTCTCTTCACATCTTTGCAATGACAGTTCGACATGCATATTTGAAAAGTATTCCTGACACTTGAGCATTGATGATACTCATTCGATGCCTCGTGTCTCTTGACGCCAAGATCTGGCAATCGTGGATTTGTCAATAGCTAGGAACCCTTTATATCTCTTCAGAACTAATTAATGACAGCTAAACATGAACGTTTAAAGAAGTTTTGTTGACTCTTATGCTTTGATGAAACTGATTGGACTGTTTGATTTTCTTGAAGACAATTTCTGACAATCATACATTTGACAGTTTAAACTAACCATTTATTTCCCTTGCAGTTACTTAATGACAATGAAAAATGTACTTTTGAGAACTTCTTATTGACGTATTTGCATTTATGAAAGATTCTATATGGTTCATGTCTCGTGATGCAAATGTCTGGGAGGCGTGCGTTTGTCAATATATCGAATTCCATTATTTCTCTTCACAGCTACTTAATGACATATAAGCATCCATTTTTCAGAAAGTTTTCTAGAAACTGATGACTTTATGAAACCCATTTAATAGGCCGTGTCTCTTGAATCCAATTTCTTGCCATCATGTATTTGTCTGTATAATGTATAATGGTATGTCTCTTCACATCTACTTAATGACATGTGAAATGAACCTTTGAGACCTTCCTGTTTAACGCTATTTCATTTATGAAACATCTTGTATGTTCCTGTCTCAGGTCTACAATTTCTGTCAATGATGCATTTGTCAGTAGAAAGGGACATTTTATTTCTCTTCACAACTATTTATTGAGAGGTTAAAGGAACATGTGAGACGATTGTTTTGACGCTGATGAATTTAGTAAACACCTTGTATCATTTGTGTCTATTCACGCCATTTTGTATCAATCATGCATTTGTCAGTAGATAGGAACCCTTTATTTCTCTTCAGAAGTACTTAATATCACATAAATGTCCACGTTTGAGAACTTTGGCTGTCATTTATGCATTTGTGAAAGTCATTGGACAGTTCAAGTCCTATGAACACAGGATATAACAATCATGCATTTCTCAGTAGATAGGAAGAATTTACTTCTCTTCACAATTAATTAAAATCAGAAAATGTTGCACTTTTGAGCAGGTTTTGTTGACACTTATACCTTTATGAAACTCATTGGACTATTCAAGTCCCTTGGCAACAATTTGTGGCAATCATATATTTGTCAGTATATAGGAACCCTTTATTTCTCTTCACATCTTTGCAAAGACAGTTCGACATGCATATTTGAAAAGTATTACTGACACTTGTGCATTGATGATACTCATTCGATGCCTCGTGTCTCTTAACGCCAAGATCTGGCAATCGTGGATTTGTCAATAGCTAGGAACCCTTTATATCTCTTCCGAACTAATTAATGACAGCTAAGCATGAACGTTTTAAGAAGTTTTGTTGACTCTTATGCTTTGATGAAACTGATTGGACTGTTTGATTTTCTTGAAGACAATTTCTGACAATCATACATTTGACAGTTTAAACTAACCATTTATTTCCCTTCGTAGTTACTTAATGACAATGAAAAATGTACTTTGGAGAACTTCTTATTGACGTATTTGCATTTATGAAAGATTATATATGGTTCATGTCTCGTGATGCAAATGTCTGGGAGGCGTGCGTTTGTCAATATATCGAATTCCATTATTTCTCTTCACAGCTACTTAATGACATATAAGCATCCATTTTTCAGAAAGTTTTCTAGAAACTGATGACTTTATGAAACCCATTTAATAGGCCGTGTCTCTTGAATTCAATTTCTTGCCATCATGTATTTGTCAGTATAATGTATAATGGTATGTCTCTTCACATCTACTTAATGACATGTAAAATGAACCTTTGAGACCTTCCTGTTTAACGCTATTTCATTTATGAAACATCTTGTATGTTCCTGTCTCAGGACTCCAATTTCTGTCAATGATGCATTTGTCAGTAGAAGGGAACATTTTATTTCTCTTCACAACTATTTATTGAGAGGTTAAAGGAACATGTGAGACGATTGTTTTGACGCTGATGAATTTAGTAAACACCTTGTATCATTTGTGTCTCTTCACGCCATTTTGTTTCAATCATGCATTTGTCAGTAGATAGTAAAACTTTATTTCTCTTCAGAAGTACTTAATATCACATAAAAATCCACTTTTGAGAACTTTGGCTGTCATTTATGCATTTGTGAAAGTCATTGGACAGTTCAAGTTACATGAACACAAGATGTAACAATCATGCATTTCTCAGTAGATAGGAAGAATTTACTTCTCTTCACAACTAATTAAAATCAGAAAATGTTGCACTTTTGAGCAGGTTTTGTTGACACTTATACCTTTATGAAACTCATTGGACTGTTCAAGTCCCTTGACAACAATTTGTGGCAATCATATATTTGTCAGTATATAGGAACCCTTTATTTCTCTTCACATCTTTGCAATGACAGTTGGACATGCATATTTGAAAAGTATTCCTGACACTTGAGCATTGATGATATTCATTCGATGCCTCGTGTCTCTTGACGCCAAGATCTGGCAATCGTGGATTTGTCAATAGCTAGGAACCCTTTATATCTCTTCAGAACTAATTAGTGACAGCTAAGCATGAATGTTTAAAGAAGTTTTGTTGACTCTTATGCTTTGATGAAACTGATTGGACTGTTTGATTTTCTTGAAGACAATTTCTGACAATCATACATTTGACAGTTTAAACTAACCATTTATTTCCCTTCGCAGTTACTTAATGACAATGAAAAATGTACTTTGGAGAACTTCTTATTGACGTATTTGCATTTATGAAAGATTCTATATGGTTCATGTCTGCTAATGCAAATGTCTGGGAGGCGTGCGTTTGTCAATATATCGAACCCCTTTATTTCTCTTCACAGCTACTTAATGACATATAAACATCCATTTTTCAGAACGTTTTCTAGAAACTGATGACTTTATGAAACCCATGTAATAGGCCGTGTCTTTTGAATCCAATTTCTTGCCATCATGTATTTGTCAGTATAATGTATAATGGTATATCTCTTCACATCTACTTAATGACATGTGAAATGAACCTTTGAGACCTTCCTGTTTAACGCTATTTCATTTATGAAACATCTTGTATGTTCCTGTCTCAGGACTCCAATTTCTGTCAATGATGCATTTGTCAGTAGAAAGGAACATTTTATTTCTCATCACAACTATTTATTGAGAGGTTAAAGGAACATGTGAGACGATTGTTTTGACGCTGATGAATTTAGTAAACACCTTGTATCATTTGTGTCTCTTCACGCCATTTTGTAGCAATCATGCATTTGTCAGTAGATAGGAACCCTTTATTTCTCTTCAGAAGTACTTAATATCACATAAATGTCCACTTTGGAGAACTTTGGCTGTCATTTATGCATTTGTTAAAGTCATTGGACAGTTCAAGTCCCATGAACACAGGATGTAACAATCATGCATTTCTCAGTAGATAGGAAGAATTTACTTCTCTTCACAACTAATTAAAATCAGAAAATATTGCACTTTTGAGCAGATTTTGTTGACACTTATACCTTTATGAAACTCATTGGACTGTTCAAGTCCCTTGACAACAATTT
>JAECUM010029757.1:0-33654 GCA_016617855.1 Megalonaias nervosa
TATATATATATATATGGCGGAGTTGTAACAGCACGCCGGAACAATAGTGGCTTTATCGTGCCCATTAAAATCAAAATTCCAAAACTATAAATATAAAGAATTTCACTGAAAAGATTGTGACGACATATTCTTTTAACTAAATCTATCTGTAAAGTTTCACAAGATCAAAAAAAGTTACAATTGTCAGTATACAGAATAAACGAAATATTATAGTCAAGCACCATGTAAATGAACAACTAATGTTGCTTTTTTCCACCAAAACTACATAACTATACCAAAGAGCAGACCACAGAACTCGAAAATGTGCATGCATGGAAAAAGAGAGATTTCAAATTCCCTTCTTTACAACCACCCACCCATTGCTGTACTCGTGCTATGTTAGGATCTACAATATATGCACAGTATTAGAATGACTCACAAATTTCTTTGCTTTAATAAGTCGTATTACTCATACCGTATTCTCTACAAATATAAATATATTACAGTGCTTTGCAGAGTGGTAGTAATAATGTGTCACTACGGCCACCAAATAGGCTGTATAACCTCAGTGAGCAATATGTGGCTATAAAGACTCGAGAAAATCTTATTTCACAATAGTCTCAAATATGACGTTATGGCCTCAGAGCAATTTAATATTATGAGATCGTAGTGTCATCTTTTCACCCGACCAACACCAACGCATAGCGATTCACACTCTACAGGCCAAAGCCCACACCTACAGACAGGCACATATACCTACTGACCATCACGTACACTAACTCACACAAAGGGTTGGCTATTAAATAAGGGTGTGAAATAGGAACGTCTTGTAAATAAAAACTAAATTGCCTAATACTTCTTTCCCATTTTACATGGTATGAGGAGAGAAAAGTGTAGAAACTTTCACAAATTCTCTCAGATAATGGTATATTGTTATCTCACACCTATCCATTGAAAGGGTAGAAATATTAACATGGCCATATACAATTCCATAACTCACTGACACCTATCCATCGAAAGGGTAGAAGTACTAACATGGTCATATGCAATTCCATAACTCACTCACACCTATCCATCGAAAGGGTAGAAGTACTAACATGGTCATATACAATTCCATAACTCACTCACACCTATCCATCGAAAGGGTAGAAGTACTAACATGGTCGTATAAAATTCCATAACTCACTCACACCTATCCATCGAAAGAGTAGAAGTACTAACATGGTCATATAAAATTTCATAACTCACTCACACCTATCCATCGAAAGGGTAGAAGTACGAACATGGTCATATAATATTTCATAACTTTCACCAATATATTTTCACACATGAAAAGGAAAGAATGTTAAAGGGTTGTAAGTTTTAGGTGTGGATATGAAAACACGGGCAAAGACAAACACAAAATATAAAATAAAAATAATAAGAATGGTTGAATAGTATCTTTATTTCTGCAAGATCTGTGGCCTTGAAAGGGTCGTAGGTTGATGTCCTGTATGGGCGATATTGGTGAAATCCAAGACAACTACAATTTCTGGACCTGGTTTCACATGCCGCACATCTCCGGCTCCATCGATCAACACACCTAAAGTTAATGGACAGACAGAGAGAGAGAGATAAGTGAGGCTGGTTATCCTGCCTTTCCAAGTCTTCTACTTGTGGAATGGGGACTATGGCTTCTGCAGTGATTGATATTGCTCTTGTTATTGTTGTTGCTGTTCCTTCCATCTAAAAAACGGGTGGTATCGCCCCCATTTCTTTTCCAATTTCAATTCACTCTTCTTCTATTCTATTTATTCATTTAAGACTTTCCAGCCTGATTTGCCAGCTTGAATGGCATTATATGTCTCTTGATGGACCTCTTGTTGAAAAGTCATTCCATTTTTTCAATCTGTTTCAGGAGGTGTTTTGTCCACACTAATTGAACTAGGGCTTCGCTTAACTTACCACAAATGCTTTGGTACACATTCTTCTGGGTTTTCTCGATGACGATGGGTGGAAAGACTGTTGTTATTCAGCTGTATTACAGCGTGTTCGCCCATTCGGCCATGTACGGTTTGTCAACAATGTGCACACGATGCACTATTTAATTAATGTCTTTGTGATGCAAGGTTGAGTAAGGGCATGTCCTGCAGGACCAATAAGCACCTGAATCATGAATTGAAAAGCCAGGTATACTATCTAAGTCTAACATTACCCAGTTATCTAAGCCATGCTGTACCGATTAAAAATTATGTGTTAGCAACATGTATAATTGCAATGATTATGTATATTTTCAATTTACTTATTTTATTCAAATTTAGAATTTATTGAGTACTTAAAGTTTCAAAAAGCGTGACTCAATGCAGGGTATGAGTTCCCCTTCAATAATTTAGTCATCTTACTTATTTAGCCAAGTTCATGCTGAAATTATAGTTTAGTATTTAGCTGATGGGTCAAAAAAGTCAAAAAAGTCAAATTAATAATTTTACAGAGCTGTGATAGAAAGAGGTTTACAAAGCCAAATGGAAGATCCATACATTTGGCATGTTTGGGGGAGCAGCCGATCCCTGGTGATTAATTCTTTTTGCAGTGGGTTGCAGGGAGAACGAAATTTGCCTTAACCTCCATCCTCCAGGTTCCGTCACCGGGTTTGCTGCCCGTTCTCCAACCCTCTAAAGATTGGGCCGTTTTGAAGCTAGCTGGTTTTTGTATTGATGTCTCAGTGATCGGGCTCTTATGGTGTAGTAGACTGATTGTTATATGCTATTATATATATATATATATATATATATATATATATATATATATATATGTATATATGTTATTATATATATATATATATATATATATGACTGTAGATAGATGAGAATTAATTACTGGGTCGTCATGCGAGTGTGTCTTTTTTTGTGATGCGTGCTTAGTCGTGATGGAATATAGACTGGTGTGTGCAGGCAAGGCGATGGGTGCCGTTTACCCGCGGACCTGGATCCGAATCTCTGTAGAGTACAAATTAAAAATTATCTAACCTGTATGATATTATTATTTGTATTAAATATTAGTTCTGCCTGCTATTATCAAGCATTCTTCTACAGAATCCAGGGAGCGCACTTTCCGTTCGGTCTATTGTGAATATATATATATATATATATATATATATATATATATATATATATATTATATATATATATATATATACCAATGACCGGAAGTTGCCATCATACTTCGACAACGTTTAATGTATAAAACTTCAGACTTGATATAACGACTAACCTCGTATGAATTGAAAGGAAATAAGTTTTCTAAGCCTTAATAAGCATCCGGTCAATAATAACGATGCTTACACTATCAGATATGTCGGAGGGGTGTTGTACAGGACTACTGGAGGGTCATAACCTGGGACTTCAGCAAGTTTATAAAGTGTTCTGCAACGATGAGTATCTCTGCCAACATGAAACAAATGTTCATATTTTTAATGGCTCTAGCAATCCAACCCAAAATCAGGTCTCACCTTCGTCGACAATCCATGCAGATTTCAAGAGAAATAGCAGTAACTCAGACCAAGTGTTTATATCTTTATACATACACGAAACCAACTCATACTATATTTAACCACGAGAACCTTCAAACAGCATTTATATTTTATAATGCGGACACCATACCCCTTCAATGTATGTTTTTGTTTCCACGTATTTGTCCCTAACAGGCTCTGCCACATTTACAATATAGTCATGTTCAGATGACCGTCATGCCTGTCTGCACTTGGAGAGCCTTACGACCACAACATCGACGTATTGTTTACTAACCGCATTGACACCGTCACGTATTATTTACTAACCGCATTGGCACCGCCGATCGACGCGGTGTTGACTGCGTCATCAACATATCGTTTTCACGACGCTTTGTGTTCGTGTGTGCGAGCCGTCAGACCCGTGATCCTTATTGCAGCCATGTTCAGGTCGTCGACCATGATCTCGCTAGCCTTGGCAAGCCGGATATCGACTTTTTAGTCAACATATGTTGTTGGTATCGCACACAACTTTTCGATGGATATGTCGAGGTGTTGTTTTCTAACCCGAGGAAGCATACAGTAGATAAAAAGGAGTGTCAGCGTTCGTCGCCGCGAATCTGAATGAGGTACACGACAGTCCAGTGAAGCAGAGCAAGTCCGAGCAAGTCAAAGAACAGCAGGCAGCATCTTTGCCCGAAACGCCACCCTGCGTCTCCCGCGTCTTTGCGAGGTGTCGAGGTTGACCTCTTGCCTGTCGCGCTCTGGCCGGCGATTCAGCGGGCTAACTAGTTACAAAAGGTCAAGGTTGGAGAATGTCATCACAGAGGACACATTAATGGGAGGTCCCGACCTTATCTAGCTGGTGCATGCCTCCAGCGTCATGGTTCATGGCCTTTATAGCGGCCAGGTAGCCATTAAGCCCACCACACCAGGCCGTCTTGATCGTGGCCGCGAGGGCTGGTATTGCCGCCTCCTTGATTGCAATCTGAGACCAAATAATGGATAACGAGAGAAAAATGACAATGTCTTTGAGCATGGTTTTCAGGGTCACGGCAGAAGAATCAAAGAAAATACAGCGAATTGCCAAATCGTCAGAATGATCGGGTGACGCTTGTGCTGGTCCCGTGCGCCTGTCCTTCTCCTGGAACCGAGGACGACCTTCCAGAGCGTTGCAAGCTTCAAAAGATTCCCAAGAATGAGGAGCATAAGTATGCCGTTCTTGGGTCACCGCTCGAATGTGTGCGTGTTTGGTGGGTTTTAAATCAAATGCGCTGGTGAGGAATCAATTGCCTTCATTTGTTAAAGCTTCGCCCACCCCCAGAAACCTAATTTTATCTGAGAAGATGATAGCGAAGGCTTGTGTTTCATTTGATACGGGCATTGAAGTACACGTTTACCACCAACTATTGACCATGTCCAGGTGCTCGAACTTAAGTACGATATATGCAGGCCTATGTCCAATTCTGGTCGCGGAACATGAAAATCACGACGTGGCAATAGATCCGGAATACATTTTTTGGGTCGCATATTCTATAGGGAATTTTCGTTTGGCGCCTGGAGGCGTTGCAGAACAGAGTCATTTCCGTGAAGTCCAGGTTTTCGATAACCAATACGTTGCACTCCTTAATTTTCTACAGCGGGTCAGCGACCTTGCACACTTCCTGGCAGAAACCAAAGATATGGACCAGAAGGATGAGGATATACTGGCCATCATCTTCGGTAAACTCCTGCGACCTCATGGGCATTTTTATATGTCTGCGGTTGGGGGATTTTGGGCTCAAGTAGAGAGGGATATATCTTATCACGCGGAACGCCGTAAAGAGTCTCAAAGATTTCTTCTCAACATTCCTCCACGGAGTTCCTCACGTCCTTGACTTCATGGTGTGTTTCTTTGACTACCTTCCAGGCGGCTTCAGCAGATTTAATAACCGGAGCGAGTTTAGTGGGAGAAATTGTAGACCGTTTCCAGCTGATCAAGATGTTGGGTAGCATACTTTCTGCGCTCTTCCATGTTTTCCTCCAGCAAACGTATCTTGTCGTTAGTACTTGTCATTTTGGCAAACGGCTATGAGGTAAGTTGCGGAAGAGTTTCGAATAGTTGCGAACGATTGGCAGGCAGGTTGGGAAGGTTGCGGCCACGTTGCTTTCAGGTTGTGGAGGTTTACGAGAAAGTTGTAATTGGGTGCGACAAATTGCGGAAGTTTCAGCAATTTGCATGAAGTTGTGGAAAATGCCGCAATTTGACTTAAGATGGTTGAATATATGCGCTATCTAAATTGCGTTATTCGCGCCTTTTCAAAGCCGGTCCAAACCTTTTCTTGGCCAGTGCAGGTCAGGTCGATAATATCTATATAGTGGGATGCGACCGTCGGCTCATCATAATCGTGGAGGGACTAGAGCCAGTTCATATTGGTAGGGCAAAATGTGATGTTCACATTGCGCAGGTTGTGGTCATCGGTCCCAAAGAAGATAACGGCATGTTGACTTTTGTCGTAAATTACTTAGGCTAAGTATAGCTCGTTGTTGTTTTTGTGCTTCCAATCGATGACGAGACTGCTGAGGTATTTCTGCCACTCCAGCATTACGTTGTAAACGATGATGATTTTCACCCACAACGTTATTCGGCTTGCGGGCCTAGGAATGAACATCATTGGGTTTTCGACGGCGCAGAGCGTCTCTTCGGGTGGAAGGGAGCTTCCGCAGGCTACGCATAACAGCCTAATCATCTGCAGACGGCGACCTCACTCATCTGCTACAGCACGTCGTGGTACTTTTGGTTATTCACGCTAGGGAGACCATGTACAACCAGTTCCACTTCATCCAGCGAGTAAGTAGGTTCAGCAACAGTTGATTCTTGCGGCTACCCGACAGGACAATCAGCAGAGCGCACTCGGCCTGCGGAACGTACTAATACAAGCCAGGGGTATTTGCTTGACGGAGCGGTGTCAAACCCTGGCGCGATTCCCGTTAGAAGTCGTAAGTTTACTCTAAATTTCCAAAGACTTCCATGTAACTTCAGTTGTAAATTAGAAAGCCCGACGTGTCCATTCTATACATAGATTTTACACTAATCAGTACAAGACCACAGATCTCCCAACTTGCCAAATATCTATCAACCGCACATCTGCATAGTTTCCCTTTATCAACTTTCCGTACCGTCAGCAGTTCACGCCGGAGAAACTTTACAGCTATCCCCCACAACGGGGAACTATTGTAACTACGCCACCTTAGGCCAGTCAATCCATGGTTCCAAGGCACATTACGCTAGTTCAACTACATCACATTTGCCACCATGGCGACATAAACGGTATCTGCCGAGTCCCTTCTTGTTTATTCCATTGTGTGATTTACCGGTCTCCCACCGTAAATACTACCACTGCAGTCACATCACCAATGAACATCACTAGATTTTAATAGGGACTATGGTACAACAGGGATACCTCGTGCGGTTTTGACCTGAATTCACTACAAGTGAACCATGTCATCATGGAAACTCACTAACACTTCACTCAGTGACGTCTGCGCCTAGGAACTGGCTAATTATTTCGGGCTACGGAATATTTCCATTGCACCGAATTCCAATAATCAAACGAGTAATCACACAAATCTAAGAATTCCTTAAACGGGGCGCTATAACCAAATATTCAAATTTACTACGGTACCAACGTATGGTTTGGATCTGTCCAGTTGTAATGACAGTGAAGTGTAAACAGCACGAGCTTTGATACTAACTAAACTTTCTAATAATAACATCCAATGCTCTTCTTGGCTATTTCATAGTGAATCAAGTAACGATCAAATTCTTTTTTGCAGAAAAGAGGGTACTAATATCTGGTAACGTACAAACCAGAGCTTGTATGTAAAGTGGGGAGTGGGTAGGTGCAGTGTGCTCGGACTGAGGGTTTTGATTCTTTTAGACTATATTGCAATTCCCTTTCCTCCTCCTCCTCTTACTCCCCCCCCCCTCTCTCTCTCTCTCTCTCTCTCTCTCTCTCTCTCTGCATTTACCATTGTAATGCCTTCTCCTTTTGCTTTCTCTATATCTGCATGTCCTTCATTTCATTCTGAAGGAGAAGCTTTCATAAATTTAATTAAATATGGTGTTTCCACTAATTCTTTCAATTTAAAAAAAAAATAAAAAAAAATACAGACTTATTAATCAAACCCAAAGCATCTTTATCCAAAATACCTTTTTCGATCTAATACTGAATCAAAATACTCTTTATCTCTGTAAAAGAAGCTTTCTCTTCAGCGAGACGATGATGGCTGGCAAGCTCAATCAATTCGTCTTTTTTAGAAGCCGGAGAGCCCATATTGTGACAGGAAAATGCGAAACCAACAGTTTAAGTAAAATTCAACAACAATTTATTCCCTAAAATGCAAAATGAAAATTCAAAAGACACTTACAGTGTTCCGAATTAAATACCAAATAGTTCTAAATGTCATATCACAATGTCCAAGAATATAGAATATTTCAAATTAATGCCAATAGTCCTGAATATCCTGATATGCCAGTAGTCTTGAATATCATTGTACCAATGATGCAATCCAAAATGTCTTCAAATGAATTCACAAATGTGCAAAGTAATGTATTGATCCTGAAGTCAATGAGCACTTCAGTAATTCCAATGAATCATTTTAATAAATAATTCATCTCATTTTTTATTCTAACACTACTGTAAGCTTAATAGATTCTCAGAGACTGATCTAAGATATGAATGAATAATTTTGTTTGCTATGCCTCTTTATATTCAAATATCCACTGGACCAAAACGCAATAGATTGTTCTGGAAATCATTATCTTAACAATGGAAAAGCCAGTTGAACTGCAAACAAGTCTAGATTTTGAACTAAAATCTAGCATAATATAATAAAAATCAGGTAGGCAAACACTCCATGGAGATAGACAGGTAGACAAAAATTTTATTTACAACTTATAAACATGACAAAAATCAGTTACACAATATACACTAAGTATACAAAACAGTATATTTTGAAGTGGTGTTACCATGACTTTCGTTCGCAGAGAAAATTGGACCAAGAATATTCTCGTCTCATTCCTGAGGTGAGTCGGTTTTTTTCTCGGGCATATTCTTGTTTCTGAGAAGTGGTCGAGGTGGTCCAATAAGCAAGTGTTGACTGATACCGTCCGTGGTTGATCTGGACCAAATACCATGCTCGTCCATGTGAAATAATATATCAAAACAAATGGAACACGCTTACATGGTTTTTTTTTAGTAGCGATGAATGTTTTTTGCAAATATAGAAAGAGAATGTAAATGGTGAATTTTCAGCTATGAAATTTACATGAGATAATTCATTTTAAATGTTACACCGAAGTCAGAACAAAAATAGATATGAGCTATCGCATTCTGATTTTTATTACTAAAATAACTTGCAATGTTTACAAAACGAAAATATAAAGTTATTCTTTGAATTAATTTCTTCGAAAAGTATTTTGAATTTTTTCATAAATTGGGCCAGTATGGCCGACTTTCAGCTCAATCAAACAGTACTGTATATACATAGATCCGGGACTCTGATTTTTGATTTTTCTTTGAATACTATTTACGAAATAAATATTGTATTAAGTTGTTGTTGTTGTTGTGGGGCTTAACGCCATTTTTCAGCACATGATAGGCTATACATGGCGGCCAGTATTAATGGTAGAGGAAGAAACCGGGAAATCCGTGGAAAGAACCACCGACCCACGAGAAGCTACTGGCAAGCTTTCTCACATATCCACATTCGCCGAATATTAGACTCGAACCTACGCAGACAGAGGTGAGATGGCGGTGATCCGTAACGGAGAGCGCTTTAGACCACTCGGCCACTCGGGCCCCAATATTGTATTAAGAGTTATTGATGAGTACCACAATAGTAACACGTACTGTGTTTTTATTGTTTTGTTGTTTTTTTTTCTCTTGCAAGTAAAATCTCGAACCAGTAAATAAACTTCGATTTTTATTCTAAAGTTTGAAACTTTTGCTAATATTAATGAACATAAATATGTAATTTAAAACACATATTAAATCCATTATATCTTGATTTCTAAGTGGAGATTTCATTTTATAAACAATTATAATATAGTATCACTTGTATGTAAATCAGCATTACATTTTGTGTTCTATGATGGTATCCAATTCAATAACATCAAAAATGAAATAAAAAATGTTTAATTATAGCGGTATTGAACAAAACGGTTTTGCAGATTGACGGACAATGATCTCTCTATCACTGTCTGGAATTAAATTAAGAGAGGACTGGGTAAAAAAGCTATAAAACAGACGATGATAATATGGTGCTTAATTATAGCAGCATCAAACGTGTAAGTGTTAGTGATTTGCATGCAAATAAATGATACATTATGCATTAAGGTGTTATGTATATTTAATTTATATTGTATGTTTGAGATTCGTCCATTATTCAGGATGCAGTTTTTGTGTGTACCTGATTAGCTTCCTGTTTGTAAGTTATAAATTAGTTGTTAACTGATATCTGAGTTCAATGTTTAGCCTTCTTTCCAAACTTAGTGTATTATGGAAACGAACTTGGGACCCACATCCTGGTAATTATATTGTGGCTTAAGTTTCAATATCAGATTGTGGTCAAGAAAATTATTCATTCCTGTTTTAAGTTCAGCCTGTGGAATTATTTAGCGTTCCGTTCAGATATAATTTGAGGCGAATAATTTTTTAAAAATTATTCATTGGAATTGCAAAGTGCCCATCGACATTTTGGACATAAACACTATTTTGGGTTTATTAAGAGTTCATTCAAAGACATTCTGGATTATATCATTGTAATGCATCAAGATTATTGGTAGAGTAGTATTTAAGATTGATGATTCTCTCTCAAAAACCCCTTACCCCTCCAAAACGTTATACGTTAACATTTTTGTCAGCAGCCTTTTTTAGCTCAAAATGATGACTTTCATATTTCCGACAAAATATGTTTTGTCTTGGGTAGGGGGGTCTCTGAGATAGGAACAACTCAACTACCTATTACAATCCTATACTTATTAGACAAAATTTCATATTAAACAAATGAAATATTATATATAATGTCATTCTCAACCCGACATGTTGGATTTGATCTGACAAACAGATTTTGTAAGAGTTTTAATTCCATCAAATCAGCCTCAGGTTATACTGGTATAAAACCTAAAATAATAAGCGATTGTATTAAAAAAGTTGGTTACCATATATCACCAAAATATGGATCAGTATGGTTATTCGCGACTGAAAATGATATGAGAATAGCGGGTTGGGCAGATGATCTAATGACATTTATTGATAATATGGTTGATATTTTATTTGATAACGATATTTCTAAAGCTATACAAAATTAAACATCTACTGTTGTAACCCATATTTTATTATAACCTTTTTCATACCTGCTAACTCTCATTGGCAGAATATCTGTTAACATACTGTCAATGATACGGAACTCGCGTATTAAATAGTCCATATCATATTTTATACCCCGCAAATAAGATCGTATCTGATCAAATAATTTTTTATAGGTGATACTTGCTGTTTTGCAAGCATTTTTTTAGTCGCAAGTCGTGGTTCAATTTTTTTACACGCTGTTGCAAGAGAAACACCGACACCAGATATTATTAATAAAAACGGACTTAATGATGCGCCACTTGAAATTATACCAGAGCTAGTCATTAACAACGGTAAATATGATATCACTCGGAGTATTTTGGTATAGTATTTGTAACATTTTTTTTACGCACCAAAGTTTTTTATGATAATATCTGTAATATTGCATTAGAACGTCCACGTCTTGTTTTGGAATGTTTTCTGAAATATGATTAAAATCAACAATATTTTATTTCATTATATAATATTTGTTTACATATTTTATATAGTAATGTCAGTCTCTATTATATAATAAGCTGATTCAGGAATTTCAGCTACAAATTCTAGACACCACCAGTAAGTCGCTGCGGTTATTTTTTTATCAGATGGCTCCAGTATAAATTCTTCTTCAGAATTTTTATTTAACAATATAGATACAACTCCAGAAAAACTATCAGTTGAATAACGCCATGGAAATTTAGTACATATACTAAATTTTACAGCGCTAAATATGGACAGCCTATATACACCAGCGACTTCCGCGGTATGTTTGATAGTGTTATTTTGCAGTGTCCATGTTGTTGATCCTGATGATACTGTGTATACGATATTGTTAGCTCGTCTGTGAGGAATTTTAACAAGATTAGTTTTTTGAATATTAGGAATGCCACTGACAATATGTTTAGTTTTGTGTTAATGTCAACGAGTTTAATATCAACAGTTGGTGGACTTTCCTAAAAATTAATTAATAGATTTGTTTATGTTTCTACGAAAATTTAAGAACGTTTGTACGTGATTGGAAAAATCATTTCTGAATGTGATCATTCCATCGTTGATTGTTGTTATTGCTGTTACCGTTGGAGTGTTGATATCGTCGACGTATTTTTTTTGTTGCTGCGTCAAAATCTTTTTCTGGTGTTCCGAGATTAATAATACTATGATTGCTCATATTGAGATATCCATATATTACACCACCGCTCATTGACACATACTTAAGTTCTTGATCATCGACGTATTTTTTTTGTTGCTGCATCTGTATCTGCGGCTGGGTTTCCAAGGTCTATAATTTTTTTTCGTGACATATTGATATTACCTGTAACTGTCCCACCTGTTTTATCAAGTTTATTATCGTCTACATATTTCTTCGTTGCTGCGTCAAAATCTGTTTCTGGTGTTCTGAGATTATTAATACCATTATTGTTCATGTTGAGGAATGCGCGCATTATACCACCACGCACTAACACATACTTAGATTCTTGATCATCGACGTATTTTTTTGTTGCTGCGTCTGATTCTGCAGCTGGGTCTCCAAGGTATGTAATTTTTTTTCCTGACATGATAATATTACCTGTAACTGTCCCACCTATTTTATCAAGTTTATTATCATCAACATACTTTAACTGCAAATAACTTACCGCTTGAGTTTGATTTAAGTTTGCTGGTGGATACCTGGTCTCTAAATTTATAATTTTTTTTCCTGACATATCTAAGTTACCGCTTAAAGTTCCACCAGATTTATCTAGTTTATTATTGTCGACTGATCTTAGTTGTGCATAACTAACAGCTTGTGTATCAACGACATTTATTGGTGGATAATCTGTTTCTAACTCTAATACTCGTTGATTTGGCATAAACAAGTTTCCCGTCATTGTGTCGCCAGATTTTTTTAGATAGCCTGATAAATCAACCTTACCTTCTGTTATTGTTGTACTTTCAGCTGATAAATCTCCTACTAATGTTCCAAATTTTGTATAAAAACTCATTATTTATTTATCGTTTGACAAAATTATATAACATAAAATTGTATAACAATAATGGCAAAATCATCTATATTAAATTTTGATACAGAACGTTTGGTGAAACATAAACATAACAATGAACTTCTAGATTGTCATTATCTTATTGTTGGAAGAACTGGATCGGGAAAAAACAAACTTACTTATGAATTTACTTCTCGGAGATAATTTTAACTAAGATCGCGTTTATATTTACACGATTAATCCGCAACAGGATAAGTACGAGCTACTTAACAATTATAATGACAAACTTCGTGATGATCTTGAAGCTGGCGAAGATTTTTTTATTATCAAACAACCAGAAGAACTTGTTCCAGTTAATCAACTTGATTCGTCCGAACACAAGATAGTTGTTTTTGATGATATTCCGCTAAACAATGAAGAAATGAATAAAATCAGATCATATTTTTCATTATCACGTAATAAGAAATGTAATTCTATTTATCTCGCTCAGGGTTTTTATAATGTTGATAGATTTATTAGGCGAAATACTGGTTGTTTTATATTATTTCCAGGACTTGACAATGTTGACCTTAGAAATATCGCGAACGAGCAATGTGGTGATGTAACAAAAGATAAATTTATTGAACTATATCATAAAGCAACAGCAAATAAATATGACTTTTTTTTTTGTTTGATAAATTAACAAATGATACGAGTAAAATGTTTCGATGTTGTATTGAAAAATATCTACAATAATTTTTTTTATAGAAAATAGTATATAATTAATGGAAAGACAAGCAAAGTATAGAAAACATATAGAAAATCTAAAAGTACTTGCGCAATCTCAGGCAAAATTTAAACAACAAGTACAGCAAGCACAACGTGGTCAAGTGGTTGCAGCAGAAACAGCAGCAGCCGTTCTCAAACCAGTTACTGAAGCTTTACTTGGAAAACAACCTGAAACTAAACCATTATCAGAGGAAGAACTTAAGCGACTACAGGAAAAAGGTTTACTCTTACTAGTTAAAGAACAACAAGAAGCAACTGCTGGAAGAATTATTACTAGATCTGATGCGGAGAAAAAAAGATTAGCTGAGGCACTTGTAGCAAATATCACTAATCCTGCTGAAAGACAAACTAAACTAAGAATGTTGTTGAACAATCCACTAGAGCTTCAACGAAGATTAGCAGAAGAAGCAGTAGTTGGACCGATTGAGGGAGTGTTAGAACAAGAAGAACTTAGAAGAGAGAGAGCTGAAAGAGAAGCATGGAGATAAGAACATGGATTAGATATAAAAGAAAAAGAAATATTTGACTATAATTTAGGAAGAATAAATAACAAAATAAGAGATAATGAATATGAAGATTTTAATGAAAAATATAACTTTAAGAATGTGAGAATACATGATGTTAAAAAAGATAAATTTAAAGCTGACGAAGAAATTGCAAAATTAAAAGAAATAAAAAAGAGGGTGATGAACACCTCAGCAAAATAGTTTTTGAAAATAAAAAATATTATGATGACATTGAATTATATCGACATGGAATTATCGCTGATCTTTATATTGAAGTTATTAATAATATAAGAAATAACCAATACCATAGTCATCATAGTAGTGGTTTAAGTGCAGAAGCAAAATTATTGGATGAAAGACAAGAAGAATCAGCATATACACTACCAGCTCCTATAATGACCGAAGAAGATTTACTAAGTTCAGAACGTGAATTTAAAAGAAATCGTGATGAATATAAAGACAAAGCAAAAGAAGAAATAATATCATCAGAATATTTTACTTTTATGGAAGACAATAACATTTCTGACGTTGATAATATGTATAATTGGGAAAAAGATAAATACGAAGATCTCATTAAAAAATTAAATGATATCATAACAAAAAATGTAGGAGCTTACGATGAAATTGACACAGCTGAAATAAAAGATGTTGAAGGACTTTATGAAAAAGCTTGAGATGCTGTTATTGCTGGTGTTTTTAAAACTACTGCAAAGAAATTTAGAGATAAAGAATATGTTGAAAAAAATAAATTAACTTTTTTTAAATTATTTCAAGGCTATGATAAGAATCGATTAGATAAAATTGAAAAAGAAAGAACAGGAAAAGGAATTAGAATATTTTCATCAGTTACTGAAATGATAGGCAGATTAATGCTATTGATATCATCAAAAGAAGCTGGAAATGTTGGTGCTGAAATTGACAATGAAATTATTGACATACTTGATAATTTGAGATCAGAAAATTTATTAACATCTGATGAATACAAAACTTTACACCTTGATTTGATATCAAATCAAGGCGACTTAATCGCGGCGATTTAATTTTATAAATTTGTTTAACAATTTTATATACAAAATGTCAGCAACATTATTACTAGACTCTAGCCAATCTGATAAAGATAGCGCAAATTTTTCTGTAAAGTATATTCCGCCAATAGAACTAGATCGTGAGAAACAATATGAAATTGGACCAATTTTCTGCACTTGTTGGAATGCTATGGCTAATGTAAAAACTGGAATAAACGATGAATTTGCATTTACTGTTCCTATACGTGCTCCACCATTTGTTGCATGGAAAACAATTAAAATTCCACAAGGAGCTTATAATGTCACTGATCTAAATAAAATAATAAAAGAACTTATAACAAAAAATAAAGGTATAGCTGATAATTTTGAGCTTACACCAAATTATAATACGTTACGCGCAAGAATGAAATTAAAAGATATAACAGTTAGTCTTGTATCGCAAACAAGTATCGCACCACTGATAGGATTTTATAATTATGTATATCCTGCTCTTAACCGTGATAATCCCGATGACGGTCAACTGCCAGTAAATATAACTGATGTAAAAGCAATATTGGTAAATTGTTCTATTGCATCTGGATCTTATGCAGCTAAGGGCAGTAAAGGACAAACGATATACAGTTTTTCACCAGACGTTCCACCAGGATCTCTTATGCAAATTAGTCCACGTCAGGTTATTTATTATCCGTCAAACGTTGAAAATCAAATAACAGAAGTAAATATGCAGTTGACAGATCAATCTGGACGACAACTGGATCTTAATAATGAAATTGTTACTTATTATTTACACCTACGCGAACAGTAAACATATTTTCTAAAAGATTTGGAAGTAAAATTATACAACCTCAGATATAATGAAACAGAAAAAAGTTTATCGAAGAAAAATAGTAGGAGGGTTTTTGGGAAATATATTTGCTAAAATTATAAAAAAATGTTCCAGGAATAGCTCATAAAATTGCACCAATTGCACTTGACGCATCAAAAGCTTTTGCAACTGGAGCTGCATCTGCTGCTGGAACTGCCGTGGGGCAAAAAATAGCTGATAAAATAAAAGGCGATCCACAACGTGTATACCGACAATCAAACAAGCTATTTCAAAAATCGCACCAACAAAAGAAACTCAACCAGCAATGATAACAACAACAAAAAAGCTTTTATCACCACGAGGAGAACAAATTATACAAAAATTAATATCTAAAGTAACAGCGCCGCAATAGCTTCGCTTTCATTGATGACAAAATTTTGTATAACCTAATAAATAAAAAAATGTCTGTAAAAAATTATCTCGATTTAGCAGAAATTTATGGCACAGACGACACAGTAACAGAATTTGAATATCTTGAATATCTTGATGAAAATTCTAACGATCCTAATAAGGCTGGCCAAAAAACATTTAATACTAGAGACTAGGACGTATTTCTAATGCCTCATAAAGCAATGTTGGAAGTTCGTGTCCAGATTATGACAGCACCTGCCGCACCTGCCGCAATTGCAGTTGGAAGAGAAGTAGCTCTTGTAAATAACGGTTGGTGTTTATTTAAAAGTTCTAAATATCAGATGGCCAATCAAACTGTCGAAGATATTTCAAATCACTTACAAGTTGCAAGTACAATCTTAAATATTATTTCATTTTCCGATGATTACTCCAAATCAACTGCAACTAATATGATGTGGTTTAAAGATACTGGAACTTGTGGTGCAGGTGTTATTACATCAGCTGAATTTATTTCAGGAGGAGTAGCTATTATAGCTGCTGGAGCTAATGCCGCTGCGAATGCTGTAATTGTAAGAGATCTTCTTATTATTAATGCTGCTATGCTAGGTATAGACGCACCAGCTGCAAACGCTAATGCAGACGCTACAAGAGTCTCACTTACTGCAGTTTGTAATAATCTTAGTGTAACACCACCAGGTGCGGCTGATGACGGTACTGCAATGTTAGCTCGTGTTAATAACATAATTGTTCATAACAGAAGAAATATACATTACAATGAGGGTTATACTAGGAGAAAGGCACTTGTAGCAGGATCACGTCAAATTACAATGATGCTGCCACTAAGTACAATATTTGGCTTTTGCAGGGACTATAATAATGTATTTCTTGGAGTTAAACATACTCTTATTTTAGATCGATCAGAACAAAACGACTGCCTGTTTAGGTCAGGTGGGGTTAATGCACAATTTGTCATAAACAAACCTGCACTATGGATGCCAAGAATAACTCCATCTATCACTAAAATGACGGAATTAAATGATATGCTGCAAAAACACACAAACAGAATTTATTTTCAGCAACATAGAATATATCAAACAGCAGTTCCGAATACCACCGATTACACATGGCGAGTCACAACAACATCAAGTGAACAAAAGCCACGGCAATTATTTGTTGTATTTCAGAGACAAGTGCGACGTAACAACTAGGAACAAAATAATGCGATATTTGATAATGCTAATGTTAGACGAATATACGCTAGAATAAATTCAAAGCAATATCCAGAACGGGCGATAGAATGCAATTTTGTAGATGACGTCAATAAAAACATTACTAGACCTTACTCGACGCAGCGCAAAAATATCAGGACGTTGGAGATGGATCTCAGATATCAGTAGAGGAATTTCGTACAATTTATCCGATATTTTATTTTGATGTTAGTAAACATAGCGAGCGAGCTGTAGACAGCACAGCTGATATTGAAATTACTTGGACACTAGGAGCAGCTCCAGCAGATCAGTTAAACGTGTATGCGTTAGTAATAAGCGATAAATTTGTTACAGTTGACTCTGTCGGAGGTAAAATGACAGTCCAAGTTTAATCTGTAATCGTTATATAAGATGACAAAATATACTGTAAAAGAAATACATTTGACTGATGGTCAAGTTAAAAAATTAGCGGCTGCTGTTGCAAAACGGAGGCAGGTTTCATTAAAGGTCAACCCTAACGCAACGGGTATTTTAACAAAATTAATGTTAACCAAAAACCAAGTAAATAAATACGATCGCAAAAAAAACTTTTGTTTTAAATTTAAGTGCTGCACAAATAACTGCAATGGCAAAATATGGCGGTTTCTTCTGTCCGGTACTATCTGTAATAGCTAGAACATTACTACCTAAAATTTTGCCAGTGTTAGGTACATTAGGACTAGTATCAACGTCTGGAGCAGTATCTGGCGCAACGGAAAAGGCAGTTAAAGGTAGTGGTATAAAGAAAATTTTCCTATGAATATCGATGGTAACAATTTTATGTGATTGATAAATATAATGCCTGAAAGAAAGACAACGACGAAAAGAAAGACAACGACAAAAAAATAGACACGACAGAGGCGAAAAGGGGGATTTATTCCAATAGCCCCGTTGCTAGCAGAATTGGCAGGAAGTCTGTTGCCAAATCTGTTAGGAATAGGACGAGGACTAATGTTACCAGGAACAAGGAGATAAAATCTGCGTTAAGCAATTTTGATATACTTGATAAACTAAAAAATGTAAAAAAATTTCAGTGGAGTTTATTCTAAAGATGAACTTACGGCGATTCCACCAACGCCAGGTTCGTGCGTTATAAATATACAGGATTTTAATGACGGATCTGGCACACATTGGGTGGCTGTTTTTGATAACAATTATTTTGACTCGTTCGGAATTCCACCAAGTGACGCAGTAAAAAAATATATGAGTAAAAACAAAATAATAAATTATTCGTCTAATCAAATTCAACCAGTTGGAACTTCCGCTTGTGATATTATTGTGTAATGTTCATCAAACAGATAACCAAAAATCCAGATTTTTTAAAGCTTATTTTACAATTTGACAAACAACCTTCTCACGCTAATGATGAGATTGCATTTAATTTTTGTGAAGCTACCTAAAGCTTGCAATTAATTTTATCTAAATTACAAATATAACAATGTCAACATATTGTCTTAAGTGTAAAACTAAAACAGAAAATAGAGATGAAAAAACAGAAAAAACAAAAAATAATAGAATAATGCTGAAAAGCATTTGCGCAATCTGTGGAAAAGAAAAAATATGTTTTTGCCAAAAACAAAGTTGTCCGGAGCGGTTTATCCTGAGATTATTTTAGTAGACGACTAAATAAATAATGACATGCGACTGCGATTGCGATAGATATATATGCCTCGAGCAAAATAAAATTGTTACATATTGTCAGAAATGCAACAACAGAGAAATAATTTGAACAGGTATAGATATATATAAATTAATTGGCAAACTGCCGAAACCAAAAGGCGGTTGGACATTGCCAGGCCATAATTATACTGGACCTTATAATCCTCTTGATAAACAACTTGACGAAAACGATAATCCGCTGCCAGGACAAGAACCTTACAATCAAGTTGATGCAATAGCAATGCGCCATGATATCTGCTACAGAGATGTTGGACTTCGGGACAGCGAACAAAATAAACACAGCTGCGATAAAGTAATGTTAGACGAACTTCGTGAAATGAAACCTGTAAATATTCGAGAACGTGTTGACCGAAGGCTGGTCCAGGGTTTTATTGGAGCAAAATATAAACTTGGTCTCGAAAAAGAATTATATGATGATCTTGCCGTAGAGCTACACAGACCTAAAAAAAAAAGTTTCCGCTACGTAAAGTTGTCTCAAATGCCGTTGATGATATCTGGGCGATAGATTTAGTTGATATGTCAAATCTAGCTCAGTTTAACAAAATAAGAGATATCTTTTTAATGTTATAGATGTTTTTAGCAAATACGCGTTTAGCATACCCGTTTCGGATAAAACAGGGACATCGATGACTGATGCGCTAAAACAAATAATAACAACTACAGAAAGAAAACCAAACAGAATCTGGACTGATCATGGAGCAGAGTTTTTTAATAAAAAGTTCGAGCAGTTTTTAGAGCAAAATAATATTAAAAAATATGTTACTGGAAATGAGGGGAAAAGCGTCATCGTCGAAAGATTTAATCGCACGCTCAACGAAAAAATCCACAAATATTTGACAGCTAAAAATACGAATAAATATATTGACGATTTACAAAACATTGTTGACGAATATAATAACAGAAAACACCAAGCCATTAAAATGTCGCCAAACGACGCGATTTCAAATCCAATATTAGCAAACGAAAATATGTACCGACGACACAAATTTAAAGTTGGCGATAAAGTTAGAATTTCTTTGACGAAAAAAACATTTGAAAAAGGTTATACTCATAACTGGAGCGAAGAAGTATTTGTTGTTGATAAAGTACTTTTAACAATACCAGTTACATACTCGTTGAAAGATTTATTAGGTGAGCCTATAACTGGCAGTTTTTATGAGCAAGAACTTCAGAAAACAGAACAAGATGTATTTGTTATTGAAAAAGTTATTAAAAAGCGTGGCAACAAAAGTTTAGTCAAATGGCGTTGATATGGCGATAAACTTAATAGTTGGGTACCAACTCGGTCGATATCATCGACTGCGATTTCATCGATAGAATAATATTATTATAAATTTCTTCGTATTTTATTAATATGGACTTACATTTTACTGGTTTGCATAAAGAAATTAAATGCAATTTTCTCGCATCATCAACTGACATTAAATTAAATATTTTAACAAAAATAAAATCGTATTTTATATTTCTTTGTTGAGCAGGTATTTTTACGTTTAAAAAGGGCTTTATAAGTTGCCAAAATATTTGATGCTCTATGATAGTAAAATTAAATTTTAATATTTTTTTAGCAATATGGTAAACATCATATCGCCCAGTTGTTGGTCTGCTTAAATTTTTTTTTACTAACAACAACATCATCTTCGTCGTCGTCATAGTTATACAAAATATATTTTTCAGTATAACCAGCAAATCTATCATTGGTAATATTTTCTAATGTGACATTTGAAACTGAAACAAAATCTCCCGAATATAGCTCAGCCAGTCTCTCAATTAAGTTCATTATTATAATAATCTTTTATCTAATTAATAAATAATAAGATGTTCGGAGAAATAAAATATCATCAGCGAGTTAATATACTAAATAACAAAGAACTAGCTGAGGCAATTCGAGCTTGTTTGTTGGGATATAATTTTTATTTTGTTGATGTTATGATAACATTAGGTGATTCCGACAAATTTTTGTTAACAGCAGCGGACAAAATGAAACTCGATACAAATAAAATGATGACATTACGATTTAATCGCGATGATGTCATGGAATTTAGTCATAATTGTCTTTCTCGGAATGATATAGAAAATATTATTAATTATCGTATTCAAAACTAAATCTATCAAATGTCAACATTGACGTTGTTGATTTTGTTACATTATCAGCTACAAATTTTACTGCACTTGGATTAATATTATGATATTTGCCGCAGATGTTATTGATCTAAATTTTATTTCTTCTCCAATTTCGAGATTTATTGAAATTATTTGTTTGGCTGGATTTTTAAAATTATTACCACCACCAATTCCTCTTCTAGTATTTTCTTTTAGCGTAACTAAATCTAGGTTTTCCAAATGGTTATCTGTTTTAATACCATTTTTATGATCAATAACTAAATTATTAGGTATTAGTCCATTAAAAGTTTCAAACACAAAACGATGATATTGATAATAAACAAAATTAGTTTTTGTTCCATGTACATCAACACCAAGATATCCACTGTTCTGTAAACTTCCAACAATTGTTTTAGTTTTTTTATGTCTAATAATTCCCTTATCATTTGCCTCATATAAATCAAATCTTGGATGAGGTTGAAATTCATTTTCTAATCCTAAATTTTCAATATTATCATCAGCAACTGCGCCATTTGCGCCGTATACTCGTTGTCCTTCTGGAATATCGCCGCAAAACAAAGTATAAATAAAATCTTTTCTAAACATTTTAATTCTTTCTGTATCATCGCCTTTTACTGAAATTAACATACCAGCTGGTGTTGGTATGCCAATAGATTTTTTAGATGCTATGTTGATAACAGAACCAAGTGCATTTGCAGCATATAGGTTGTACATTGGGTGAACATGATGAGTTTCTTGCTCTTCCGCTGTCAGTGGCAGATATCTCAAAATTTCTGTCATTATACTATAAGGTTTTTTATATTTCTAATTAGAAAAAATCAATTAAATATAAAATATTACTATATATATAATGTTAAAATTGCGAGATACTGATAAAAAGAGCATTATCAAATCAGAAAAAATTGCTTCAGCATTTTCAGGTTATGACAATAGTTACAAACTTGATGATCAAAATATTTTAGCAAATTTTAGCTCCACAAATTTATTTCATCTTTTACAACCTGTTATAGCTCGAGAACTTGAGACTCATAAAAGTATCAAACTTATAGTCCAATATCATATGATTTTATCAAAGTTACACGCAGTTGAGGATGTACTTGATATAATTTTTGAAACAAAAAGTTTTGACAGCGAAATTTCGGAACCCTATTTAAGAGCAAAATCGAGAAAAATATTAACTGGAACAAACATTGCCATGGTCGCCGATGAAATACATCAAGAAATAAACAAAAAAGTAGAAGAATTTACTTCGTCAGGATCAGGTTGGAAAATTTGAAATGATAAAAGAAGTTTTATTTCACACAGCAAAATATAACGTACTTCACGGCAGCGGCGCTAATAGCGCTGGCTACGTCGATCTCCCTCAAAAAATTAAAAACAAAAAATGGTGTATAAATGTCAAAAACAATGACGACAAATGTTTTCAGTGGTCTATTCTTTCTGCGATGTTTCCAAAAGAACAAAATGCTGATCGCGTTAACAAGTATTTTCCACACGAGGACGAACTAAATATTTTAGGAATAACTATTCCAGTAGCAGAAAATCATATACCAAAGTTTGAAAAACAAAACAGTATCTCAGTAAATGTTTTCGGACTAGACGAGAAAGAAAAAGTTTACCCGAGAGATATCTCAGAAAATCCTTCACAGTTGACAATAAATTTATTATTTTATCAGGGGCATTACTGTTGGATAAAAAACTTTAACGGCTTAGTTGGCGGACAATATAGTAAAAATAAAAATAAAAATATTTTTGTTATAGATGTCTGCACGGTTTATCTAGCGATGGAAGACTGCAGGAGTATCTCAAATACTGTGTTAATGTTCAAAAAATAACTATGCCTAGCGAAAAAGAAAAAATATTGAAATTTAAAAATTATGATCATAACTAAATATTCCTTTTGTTATTTACGCTGATTTTGAGTGTCTACTAGTTCCCGTGGTTGGAGCTGAAAATAATCCGAAAAAAATCCAGTACTAGAGAAATACAACAACATATTCCTTGCGGAGTAGCTTATAAAGTAGTTTGTTGCGCTAGCGATAAATTTTCATCTCCGATAAAGTTATACAGAGGTGAAAATCCAGCCGTGTGGTTGCTAAAAAATTTAATAGACGAAGTTAATAAAATTTCTAACAGATTACTTAAAACAGCTCCTATGAGAACAACGTCTAAACAGCAACTCGATTTCGATGAGGCAGTTAATTGTCATATTTGTGAAAAGTTACTGGCGGACTCCAGCGGAATTCGTGACCGGCCAATATCGTGGAGCAGCTCATAACAGTTGCAATTTAAAATTTCATGCTCCAGATTTTATTCCTGTAGTTTTATATAACTTTCGTGGCTATGACAGTCATATCATTGTAGAAGTTTTTGGTGATGAAAATATTAAAGCTAAACTAAAATTAAATAACGTAATAAAATGTATTCCAAATAATTTTGAAAAGTATATGTCGGTGACGCTCGGTAAATTACGTTTTATTGACAGTCTGCAATTTATGGCAGCATCATTAGATGAGCTTGTCAACAGCGCTACAAGATCCGGCAGTAGTTTCGCTAACCTAAAAAGTTGCTTCGGTGAAAACTATATCGATCTGACAAGAAAAGGTATATTTCCGTACGAGTATCTCAACGATTGCAGCAGATTTAATGAAACTTCTCTACCTAGCAAAGATAAATTTTACTCGCAACTCAAAAATGAAAATATCACAGACAACGAATACAAATATGCGCAAGATATTTGGAATATATTTAGTTGTAAAACATTTGGTGAGTATCATGATCTATATTTGAAAACAGATGTATTATTGCTAGCAGATGTTTTTGAGAGTTTTCGTCAGGTTAGTCATACAAATTATGGATTAGACCCCTGTTGGTATTATTCTGCTCCCGGGCTGTCTTGGGATGCTCTACTAAAAACGAGTAAAATAGAACTAGATCTCCTGACAGATGTAGCTATGTTTAACTTTATTGAAAAAGGTATCAGAGGCGGAATTAGTGTTATACCAAAAAATATGCAGCAGCTAATAATAAATATCTCAAAAGTTATGATAAAAATCTCCCGTCGAGTTACATCATTTATCGAAACCCCAATAATTTGTATGACTATGCAATGTCAGAGCCAATGCCGTGTAGTGGATTTCATTGGATAACTCCAGATCAATTTCTTAAAGAAACTGAAAAAGATTTACCTAGAAAAATTAATATAGATTTTTCTGATATTTCATATTTTGTTGAAGTTGATCTAGACTATCCTGGTTCGCTACATGATCTACATAAGGACTACCCGTTTTGCGCAGAGTCAATGATGATTAATTATAGTTTATTATCGCCTGAACAACGAGCAACGACAACAGCAAAAAATTCATTTGTTAATAAGTTAGTTCCAAATTTGTTAGATAAAAGAAATTACGTTATGCATTACAAAAATTTAAAACAAGCAGTAGATGCTGGACTAATTCTGAGAAAGGTCCACCGCGTGCTAAAGTTTAATCAGTCGAAGTGGATGGCAAATTATATTGATCTAAATTCAAAACGTCGTGCTGTGGCTAAAACCGAATTTGAGAGAAACTTTTTCAAGCTGATGAACAACTAAGTGTTCGGTAAGACGATGAAAAATATTCGGAAGAGGGTCTCTATAGAAATTGTCAATAATATAAGTCGCAGAAATAAATTAGTTAACGATGATGGTTTTATTAGTATGAAAATATTTAATGAAAATCTTGCTGCAATACAACGACGAAAGACAAATTTAAAGTTAAATAAACCAATTTATGTTGGTGCAGCTGTACTTGACATATCAAAGTGGCTGATGTATGATTTTCACTACAATTTTACTAAAAAGCAATGGCCAAATTCGGAGTTGCTATTTACTGATACGGACTCGCTAGTTGATAATACAAAATGTGAAGATGTCTATATGGATATTTACAATAATAAAAATCTGTTGGATTTATCAGATTATCCAGCATATAGTGGATTTCAAGATAATACGAATAAAAAAGTTATTGGTGAAATGAAAGATGAATTTATGTTTGTGCCGGTTAGAGAGTTTGTTGGATTAAGAAGGAAAATGCATGCTGTCATATTAGATGACAATAAACTTACAAAAAAAGCAAAAGGTATTCCTCGAGGATATGTGGAAAAGATGATGAATTTTGAAGATTTTAAAGCAGCGCTAAACAATAGCGTCAGTTTTATCAAAACTAATGTCATAAGAACAAACCATCATAAACTTGAAACTGATACGATCATAAAACGTGGACTAAGCAATTTCGATGATAAAAGGTATTGCAGAGACGGAATTAACACACTAGCGCTTGGACATTATACAATTAATTTTGTCTAAACATTAGAAATAATGTTTGAAAATTTAACATTAGCAGATGGAGTTAATAGCAAAATAAAAAAAATAATGGTTAATAACCAACAATTATCATTTGAATTTAACGATGAAATTTCAGGTATTTATTTTAGTAAATTTGACAGAATCAAACTCTCCCTTATCAAATCAGATGACAGCAAATACTTTAGTTATCTCGAAAGTTTACGAGACGAGCTTGCATTGAAATATGACAATTTGCATAATCCAATAAGCCAATACCAGTATACAAAAATTAACATAGACCTAGATAGGTCGAAGGTTTACGTGAAAGGTAGTAAGTATCTTCTCAGTAAGATAGCGATGAAAGAACTATTTGAATGTCGTCGTAAAGTATCTGGTAGAATTAAATTCTATCTATATAATCATGATAGCACATATTACTTAATATCAAACGTAGAGATATTATGTGTTGGTCAAGAAATATAACTCTGTATACCATATCTGTTTTTAAAAGGGAGATAATACTGTTCCAATCAAACATAGCATATATACTGTTTCGTATTGTTTTTTGCTAATGAAATATAATAGATTTGTAAATCTAATAGTATTTTAAGACCTACAAATCCTGGTATCATTTCTGTATTTATCGAAATAACTAGCAATTCGTCCTACTTAAATAATATATTTATCATAAGTCCAACTGCGTAATACAAAATATTGATTATTTTTCTGCAGTAATGCCGTCTTCAGCCAGTATCATTGACAACCGTCATTGAGCTGTCAAAGATAATATGGTCTCAATTCAGTCTATGTGTTTTCAGCTAACATTAGGATTCGTTTTTCTGTACAATATAAAATCAAAAATCATGTTTTTTCTCGATTTATTTATAATAATGTTTTTAGAATCAGATCTTTTAGTTTAGCTTCATAACGTCTGTGTATTTCATTCAGTCCACTCGTTAGTATCACTGGAAACGGTCGATCTTATACAGTTCAGCCTAGCATTAAGATATTCGTTTTTCTGTACAATAAAAAATCAAAAATTTTGTTTTTTCTCGATTTATTTGTAATAATGTTTTCAGAATTAGATAATATAATGTAAAATTACGTGTTTTCAAAATCAGAAAATGTAATGCTGTTCCGTAACTATATAATAACTTTTTTAACATATATATATATAATGAAGTCCGGTGGCCGATTGCTAACGCGTTGGATTTTCATGCTCGAGGTCCGTGGTTCGATTCTCGTGACCGACAAATTGTCGGCGAGGGCGATTTTGATGCCAAAAAATTCTCTTATTTAGTGGGGCTTTCAGCCAGCCCGTCTATGTTTCAACAGAAAATTTGTACACTCTCCCACCATGTCACTTGGTGGGTGCAATTTTGCACTCCCTGGGTTGATTATGATGGGGGAGTGTGCAAATTTGTATTGAACGTAGAGAAGGCCCGTAGTACTGTCTTTAAGATAAGCTTATATGTAACTGTGCTGTCCTAGGATACGTTCTTAGAATTAAGTTTATATGTGACCTCTGATCCTGCTAAGATGTTGTTTGACAACCTAGGGGGTCACATGGGGTTAAAATGTGCTGTCCTAGGATAAGTTCTTAGAATTAAGTTTATATGTGACCTCTGATCCTGCTAGGATGTCCTTTGGCAACCTAGGGGTTCACATGGGGTTAAACTGTGCTGTCCGTAATTAAGATATAATCATATGTATATAATCATCTTCAAACAGTCCTTAAGGACTATTATTTTTATTGTTTTAAACAAATATTTATAGCTTTAGAAATATCGTTATCAAATAAAATATCAACCATATTATCAATAAATGTCATTAGATCATCTGCCCAACCCGCTATTCTCATATCATTTTCAGTCGCGAATAACCATACTGATCCATATTTGGGTGATATATGGTAACCAACTTTTTTAATACAGTCGCTTATTATTTTAGGTTTTATACCAGTATAACCTGAGGCTGATTTGATGGAATTAAATCTCTTACAAAATCTGTTTGTCAGATCAAATCCAACATGTCGGGTTGAGAATGACATTATATATAATATTTCATTTGTTTAATATGAAATTTTGTCTAATAAGTATAGGATTGTAATAGGTAGTTGAGTTGTTCCTATCTCAGAGACCCCCCTACCCTAGACAAAACATATTTTGTCGGAAATGTGAAAGTCATCATTTTGAGCTAAGAAAGGCTGCTGACAAAAATGTTAACGTATAACGTTTTGGAGGGGTAAGGGGTTTTTGAGAGAGAATCATCAACCTTAAATACTACTGGTAGGTCAACCTATTCAAGACTATTGGTACATCAGCACATTCAATATCGGAATTCATTTGGAACACTCTATACTTCTGGACTGGTGATAGAACAGATAGGATTATTATGTAATACTCCATGCTGTAAATTCTTCTTAAATTTCACTTTACAACTTAGATAAGTAAATTGTTTATTAACTTTACTAAAAGTTTTGGTTTCACTTCTTTCTGTTAGTTAGTCTAGGACCATGGAGTCATAACAAAAGAAAAAACTAAAACAAAGATTAGTACAATATAGTTTATCTTTTGACAAACATAACATCATTTAATATACATTATCATCTTCTTTATTATAAATAATACCTGGTCCACAAGACTATCAGAGGTATGATATTGTTTTGAACTCAGTCATAAATTAAACATCATCCAGTGTTATTTTCAACATTTATTATTTTGGAAGAATATGTTTTTCGCACATCTAGACTGATTTTAGTCCGTCAAAAAACGTATTGATTCTGCAAGTATTGCAGTGATTTTCTGGCCTCAGACCACGATCAGTTGTCATCGAGGTTAAGAAAAACTGGGGGAAATATTCCGAAAAAATAGTACCAAGTTCAATGGTGTATTTTATTTTTAACTTGTTTTGAAATGTTACAAGGTATGTTGATAATAAATAAACAGACTTAAATTTTTTTTTTTTACAAAACTGAATAGATTATTAAATGTACCTTCTCTAAAAAGAAGACAGTGATATGTAAAATGTCAGCTAACTGCACATCGGTCAAGCACTTTTTTGTTACTTCTCGGGAGTCAATCTATTTAGCGTTTAAATAATAATTTAAAAAGAGCTGGTCAACCCATGATGACTATATCATGTACTAAGATGATATAGTATGGGCAAAAATTTACAGTGGTCTATCCGGTACAGTAATAAAGCTGCTATAAAGAATGGTTACATTTAATAAAAAATAATTGTGGTCTGACACCGACTCTGATTCTCTATCAGACTCGCAAAAGAAAGAGACGAGAGTATTCCGAATGTGACCGAATCAGCCTTCCCACTTTCGTTATGTGGATCAGATCACAGTTGTTAGTTCCGGTTCAGTACGGATGTAGTTCCAGTTCTTATTAGAGCATTTATCCTGTCTTCTTTTGGTGGTGATACATGAGTTAGATCTAGGCATTCTGAGTATGAATTTAAATGTAATTGTTTATTCTTTAGAAAATGAGCTTATGGTGTGATTGTCTGTATGTGTTTCGGCGACAGTGCATAGTGAGTAATAATGCCTTGGTGATGATGCGGAAGTGAAATCTGTGTTCCATTGCACATTGCTTTGTTTACCGACCAGCCTGTCAAAGAAATGCCGGTGAAACTATGACAAGAACTTCACCGTGAAGTCATCATTGAAGGCATTTTAGATTAACATATGATTTGTATTGATTGGCACACAGTGGAAAGTTCAATACTGATAAACAAATGTAGAGAATATATAGGAAAATTACTTGTCATCTGAGTCCGTATGCAATATTCATTTAAGCACGTCGAAGCACCACTGTCTATCATCTAACCTGGTACCCTAGCCTTCCATGACGCTTCGCACACTCTGAGGCCAGGGTACCAGGCCATTTGGTATGACTATAGTGCGAAAAATTACGAAAAGTACCAAAAGTTGCGAGAAGTTACAAAACGCTGCGAATAGTTACGAAAAGTTATTTTCGATGGCAAGAAGTTCATATATATGTCTTTATATATATATATATATATATATATATATATATATATATATATATATATATATATATATATATATATATATATATAATATTTTGATTTCTGTTATAATTAATACTTCTATTTCACAAATTGTATTATATTGTGTAGTAACTCATTCTACATAGGATTTACTGTATCCTTTCTATTCATAAAATATTTTTTTAATTCCTTAAAACTAAATTCATTCGCCTAAATAAGTAAGGTGACCCTTAATGAGCTGATAGCGGTTCATTTATCTGACGACTCATTTAAAGCTCTTGTTCCTGACATAAACTTTGAACACTTTGTTCACAAGCAGACAACACTGCTTCAGATTCCGAAAAAGACGATAAATTATACCCTGAGGAATTTGTGTCATGTCACAAAAGGAAGTTTCTGGATCCCAAATCTGTCATGGACGTGATGAAAGATCCACAAGCTGTTTTACAAGATATCCGATCTGACAGAAGAGACGGCATGTATTTTATCATTCGTAACGTCTACAATATCATGAAACATTCTTCAGGAAAAGCTCCGAGTTCTGGGACCACTTTGGCGCTTGGACCAAGTAAGCATCACCATCTACAACATTTATTGAAAGAAATGGCACTCTCTTGATGATTGTTAGTTAAACGTCAGGTGATGTACTGCGTCGAGAGAAGCGTCAACAAAAAGCGTAACTTCGAGCCACTACAACCACAATCATTAGCAAACGAGCTTATACACGTTCACAGAATGTACGAAATTCTAGAGAGCTCTCGTCTGGACCTGATCAGTTCAAGCGGCGAAAAACATGGCTCCAGAAAAAACGGTTATCTCCTTCCTGAGATTCCAACCAACATCGCTCTTACCGAATACATTGGAAAATTCTCGTCCAGAACTTATTATGCGTCCAAGAAACATCCGTCAATAAAGTCAACTACATTAGAACAAAGCCTTCTGTTACAAAAAGATTAGCAGACGAAGTAGAGCACAAAGAGGTGAAGGAAGTAGAGAGAATGGTAAATTCTGAAACAATTGATGATTACCAGCATCCAAGAAGTGAGAAAGAACTCCAAAATACTAAACATTCAAAGGCAAGAAAAGAGCGTAGCTCATCTAAATCAGGGAACATCGCGGACCATATTGTTTGCGTAGAAGAAATGACCAAAACAAGCAAACATGTACAAAGTGTGAAACGTATGAATGTCTTACAACACCCAGTCGTGACTCTTTACACCGAACAAACAGATCACATATATTAAGAGGTTCTGCTGTATTGATGGCGGTAGGGTTCTTGGAATGGACAAGACCTATAACCTCAGTGGTTTTCATGTGACTCTGACAGTACTCGAAGACCTGTCCGTTTAAAGGCGATCTACAGATGACCATCAGATTGTGTTCGGCCCAACTTTCATCCATACCAACTCCTATACGAAGGCCTATTCTGCATTCATCCCATGATGTCGCTGACAACTTGGCAAATAGCCATCTCGAATTACTGACAATCGGAACAGATGAGGAATTGGCATTCAGAACTGATATAAAGCGCCGTTTGACTGGTAGCACACGCATTCTTTGTACTCGCCATCTAAAGCAGAACGCAAACAGACACATGGAAGATATAATTAGGTTTCGGTTGAAAGGTCGCCAGGAAGTGCTTGATTTAGTGTTTGGATCAAGTGGTCTTACACAAAAAACAGACGTTGACACATACCAAGAAAGACTCAACTAATTACGTCCCGTCATCGATGACAAAGACTCGCATACCAGCGAAAGAAAGTTCCTCACCTACTTTGACACAAGATTGTATCCAATGCTCAAAGAGCACGTCAGTGACCCGGTCAACAACGGCAAAATTACGAGCACATGGATAAACAACAACTCCGCGAATGTCAATCACTTCCTGAAATCGGCCACAAGATGTAAGCTAGCTGATTTACCAAAGTTTTGCCAAACTGCTTCGGCAATTAGTAACCAGTGAGCAGGAAGAGAGATGTCGTTCTCAGAGAAACATGGCCATTTATCGCCTCACTGAAAGACATTTGCACCAACTTGCTGACATTGATCACTTGGCCAGAATGATGGAAGAAAAACGGGATAAGAGAACATAAAGATTTCTTACTGACTGTGGAAAAGACCATACGAATATGATTTACTCAATAGATGGCAGAAGAACTACAGCCAGAAGTCCTTCTGCAGGCCGAAAACCTAACCAAATTAGTTGAAAGCGGGCAGAAAAGTCCAGAACACAACAAAACAAAACAAGTGCGAAAAGCAAACTCTAAAGTGCAGTCGATATAAAGTAGTTATAGAGCCACACCTGGCACCAACTGTTGTCACATAATACTCTGATGAATTTCAGCTAGTATTCGGACAAAATATCAACAAAATATGGTGCATGGACGCTCGTAAAACAAACAAAACAAGAACGACAACAACAACAACAACAACAACAACAACAACAACAACAACAAACAAAAAAAACAACAACAAAAAAAACATTAAAATAAAAACATCAATACCATTAATAACAATCCGAAGAAAAAAGAAAATTTAAAACTAAAATAAGAATTAAACAAACAATAACGAAAGACAATATTCTACATGCAGATTTTTAATCACTGATGTTTCAGTTTCAGATATATATGCCGTTTTGAAAGAAATCGACAGTATAAATATTTTAGAAGAACTTTTCGCACCCGTCCTTACTTCCGTTTTCGAAGCCAAATTCAAGCTTTTATAGCAGCTTCAAAAATATATTAACTCTGATACAAATAATGATAACGAAAACCTTTTATGTTACTTACTTGTTTTGAATAAAAATGTCGGGGAAAATGATTTTCTTGTAACTTTTAGCGGCCGAAATTTGGTTAGCTTTTCGTAGCAGTTGTGGAAACCAATTTTGTTAGTAAGAATTATCAAATAAAGAAAATCTTTAATATGGCTTTAGTTAATGTAATTTTAGACATTGTACAGCTTTTGTGATCATTTCAAGGCGATTTTTCTCGTCTTGGTCTACATTAACTTGTTATGTACTTATCACAACATTTTGTAACTTTACGTAAATTATGTAACTTTTCGCAACTTTTTTTTAAAACTTTTCATAACTTTTTGAAACTTTTCGTAACTTTTCGCACTTTTCGCACTTAGTGATACCCTCAGGCCATCTATCATCCTCTCATTTGGCGAAAACCGAGGTTTTCGAATAAAATGCAATTTCCGTCAATAGAGATTCGAGAGAGGGTGCTTTTTTTTTAATTCAGTATTTCTCATTAAGAATTTTCAGTCAGCTCTGAAGGAGGTTTGTATTGAATTTTATAATTATTTTTTAATCTGTCTTATAAATTGTTGTTTTTTTGTAAAAAAAAAATTTAAAACGTTTTCAGTAGCGATATGCAGCAATTCATTAGTCGTTATGGTCATGGTTGAAATTAGTCCTACAACGTAAGACATATCACCCGATACATTTGTTCTGGGAGCACTAAAACAAATACAACATGTGCTATGTCTTACATTGTAGCACAGGTACTGGACGCGAGCTTGATTTGAGAAAAAAACAATAATCTGAAGGAAAAATATCATGCAGAGTGATAAAAATACCTCAGATTACCCCCATGACCCGTTCTGACATTGGACCCTCTCTATCATACATACATGACATACATGATAGAGAGGGTCCAATGTCAGAACGGGTCATGGGGGTAATCTGAGGTATTTTTATCACTCTGCATGATATTTTTCCTTCAGATTGTTGTTTTTTTTTTTCAACATCAAGCTCGCGTCGAGCACCTGTGAATTGTAGGACTAGGTTTAAATCACAGGGATTCCTTACAAATAAACTTAGTAGTATCTGTCAGTGAATCTAGGGATGGGGTGGGGGATCTAACCTTTTGTTACAAAGAAAATTAGGACTATCCGTTAATGAATCAAAGGATGGGAGGTCTAACCTG
>JAECUM010029758.1:0-25305 GCA_016617855.1 Megalonaias nervosa
TATATATATATATATATACTATTCAAATATGATATAGATCTAGAATCTGTTTAGATCTCTTCAGATTCAACAACCATTGGGTTGTCCCTTTGCAATGGGCAGTCCTCGTGTCTTGGAAGAGATTCCAGCAAGAGCCTGTTACAAGGTGAACTTCATTACATAGTCACTCTCAGTAAAACTCCTGAAACTTTCCTCAGACATTGGAATGGATACCAAGAAGAAAACCTATTTCATCTGTTTGGTTGTTAACCCTTGTACAATTTTATTAAATAAATGAAAAACGGAATTACCTTTTGGAACTGTGTATTTGGTTATAACTACGGTCGCTCATTTTTGGATGCTTGAGAAATGTATTGTAGATTGTTCTCATTAGCACTTTCTCTTGATTTACTAGTAGCAGAAGTTATTGCAAACATTTTTGTGTAATACCATGTCTGTCTGTCTGTCTGTCTCTCTGTCTGTCTCTCTCTCTCTCTCTCTCTCTCTCTCTCTCTCTCTCTCTCTCTCTCTCTCTCTCTCTCTCTCTCTCTCTTCTCTCTATATATATATATATATATATATATATATATATATATATATATATATATATATATATATATATATATATATATAATTGTGTGTGTGTGTGTGTGTGTTACTTGGCAAACATACATTATACTTTCATATTTAAATAACTCGTCCTTTAACTTCCCCTGAATTACATTCAGTTTAATAATTATAGGCTAGACGTATTAATCATCTGTAGACCTCTGCCTCTCCCTCAAAAGCCTCAGATCTGAATTTATACGGCTCCAATTTAACTGAAATTGCTCACATACAGAACACTCCCTAGCAAGCAAATTTGCTATTTGTTTTCTTTTCCCTTTGCTTTGTTTCGCTTTTGTTTCTCAAGAGGCGCGCACTAATATGTGCGTCTGTGTCTGTGTGTGTGTGTGTGGGGGGTGTATAGCTCTTGAAGCAGTAAGTTTAATATGTTCTAAAGTAAGTCGTGTTAAGATTCTAAGTACATAAGATTGCTGACATAAAATTTACCTACATTAAAGTGTGCTGTTGATGATTACATAGACTTATGTTATATTTTATTACATAGACTTATGTTATATCATTTGTTTTTCATTCACTAATGCGGTGTATTGCATTTATGATTTTGTCATAAAGGAAGTTTATTTCCGGGTTGTACACGTATATGCTCAGTGATTAAGGGTTCTACATATTCAAAGATTAAGAGGTGTTCAGGCTCAAAGATTAAGGGTTATACCTGTTCAAATATTAACGGTTGTACATGCTCAAAGATTAAGGGTTGTACATGCTCAAAGATTAAGGCTTGTACATGCTCAAAGATTAAGGGTTGTTCATGCTCAAAGATTAAGGGTGATACATGCTCAAAGATTAAGGGTTGTTCATGCTCGGTGATTAAGAGATGTACATGATCGAAGATTAAGGGTTGTACATACTCAGTGATTACGAGATGTACATGATTGTGATACATGCTCAAAGATTAAGGGTTGTACATTCTCAGTGATTAAGAGATGTACATGATTGTGATACATGCTCAAAGATTAAGGGTTTGTACATACTCTGTGATTAAGAGATGTACATGATCGAAGATTAAGGGTGATACATGCTCAAAGATTAAAGGTTCTGCATACTCCAAAATTAGGGGCTGTAGATGTTCAATTATTAAGGGTTGTACGTGCTCAAAGATTAATGGTTTTACGTTCCCGAAGATTAAGGCTTGTACATGCCCAAAGATTAAGGGCTGTACGTGCCGAAAGGGTAAGGTTTGTACATACTCAAAGTTTAAGCGTTGTGCATGCTTAGCGATTACGGGTTTTAAATGCTATAATATTAAGGGTTGTACATGTTCAAAGATTATGGGTTGCGGTTGTTGTTGCAGGATGTAATAAACCACAGGATGACTATACTGTTCAAACATTATTAATGTTAAGTCTATCTATTATTGATACGTTACAACTGTGTGTATATCCCCATTTTTATCAACTGATGTTAAGGATCTTTGATCGACAAGCTGATAACATACAGTGATAAACTTTTCATTCTGCTTGGTATATTGGTATATATGTCGATCCCCATTTCAGCGACCAGTAGAGCTCAACAACCATTTGATAATTCGATGCCCAAATGTACTACCAGAGCTTAAGACTTTGACATCCGACCGTCCGTAGTATGCGGATTCATTGTGGTGTATAAGATAACACTGCACTATCCGAGTTTTTGACTTCGACATCCGACCGTCTGTAGTATGAGGATGCATCTTGGTGTACAAGACAACGCTACTACCCCTCCCCCCAACCCCCCAACCCCATAGGTCCCAGTGTTCTGTATTTCACATTTCAAAATTTTAATCATCTTTCGCATTCAGGGATTTAGGGAAATGTTTCGTTACTTTTTTCTTTTCATCGGTTGGATAATAAACCTTCGTATGCACATGCGTCTTTAAAATTACAACATCCTGTTAAAAAGTATCTCAATGTGTCGTAAAAACAACAAGGGAGTGTCAGCGCATACTCAGAAGGAGGAGTGGGGTAGAGTAGGGGTGGTAATTCTTTTCCAGTGTTACATTTCTAGTATTAAAGATTTTGAATATTCTCCTTCATTCTTCACATTTTTACTTTCTTTGATTCCTTTCTTTTTTTATTCCTTCTTTTGATTCTTTCTTAAACTAAATTTAAAAGGGGTGAATCTACGATTATATCACAGTTTCAGATTATATAGATAACAGGGAATGTATAAGTTTCCTGTGGTTTTATGGTGCATTTTGAGCCCCCCCCCAAGATATATTTATTGAGACAGACAGATAGAAAGACGTACATAAATGTAAGAAGACTTGTTTTAGTACGTTCATCTGTTTCTCATTCAAAAACAAAAGTCATCCTACACAATGAAAAGAACAATCATGGCACCGTATGATGCGAAAATATATAAGGAGGTGTTACGTGTCTAGGCTCGTACAAAAGTAACAAAGAAAAGAGTGAAGCCAACAAGCTTTGTAAATTTAATAAAATAATTTATTTCCCTAGAAAAACAAGGTAAAAATATAAAAAAAGGACTTAAGGTTTGTGAATCTAATCCAAAAATTAATCCTAGAATTTAAAAATATAAGTCCTATCACTAAAAAGTTTTAATTGAATCAAAGTTCCTAGATGGTAGGCGATGACGTCCTCTATAACCTGTCCTGTGTTGTCGTGTCAACAATTACTTGTTGAATCACCAATTCCGGCTTTAGAATTCCGAATAATTTTCAATAAATGTCTTTGTCCAAGAATTTTGATGAACACAGGTAAAGTCTCCAGGGAATATAAATTATTTTAAATAAAAAAACTCAATTCAACTGGCAACAACAGGAATACCTTTGAGCCCGAAGGTATGAATTACGACTGACTAAAAAGACCACTATGAAACAGCACTTAAACTCCAACTACAACGCAGAAGGGACCTCCTGATAGGGCCACGTGATCACTCTCTTTCGAGAAACGTAGTAACATCATATGTTAATTATCACGTCCGCCATGGTCGAATTCGATTCTACTGAACGAATCTTACTATAAGATTCAATAATTAAAAAAAAATATAAAAAGTTGTTTACCACAGAGCCAAACTGACTCCGAATCTAGGTCACCAAAAGATACAATGTTTTTACGAACTGCGTATTTATCAGGCTTAACGAAATGAACTGAATGTTCTGGAAAAATGTACCAGTATATTAAATTACATATACGTAACAGGAGGTATACACTCTAGAAGGAATACTTATGCTATGACCACTTTAGAAGGAATACTTATTCTACGCCTACTTTAGAGGGAGTACTAATTCTGTGCATACTCTAGAGAGAATACTTATTCTATATCTACTCTGATGGGAATACTTATGCTCTGACCACTCTAGAGGGAATACCTATTCTGTGCCTATTCTGGAGGGAATACTTATTTTGTGCATACTCTATGGAGAATTCTTATTCTATGCATGCTCTAGAGAGAATAATTATTATGTACCTACTCTAGAGGGTGTACTTATTCTATTCCTTCTCAGAGGGAATATTTATTCTACGCTTCCTCTAGGGGGTATACTTATTCTATGATCGCTTTAGAGGGAATACTTATTCTGTGTCTAATCTAAAGGGAATACTTATTATATGCTACTCTAGAGGGAATACTTACTCTATTTCTACTCTAGAGGGAATACGTATTATATTCCTACTCTAGAGGGAATACTTATTATGTTCCTACTCTAGAGGGAATACTTATTCTGTGTCTAATCTAAAGGGAATACTTATTATATGCTATTCTAGAGGGAATACTTATACTATTCCTACTCTAGAGGGAATACTTATTCTATTCCTACTCTAGAGGGAATACTTATTATATTCCTACCCTAAAGGGAATACTTATTCTACGCCTACTCTAGAGGGAATACTTATTCTATTCCTACTCTAGAGGGAATACTTATTATATTCCTACTCTAGAGGGAATACTTATTCTACGCCTACTCTAGAAGAAAATACTTTTTCTGTGTCCACTCCAGAGGGAATACTTATTCTATGCCCACTCTAGAGGGAATACTTTTTCTATTGCTACTCTAGAAAGATTAATTATACTATGCCTAGTCTAAAGGGAATAATATAATCTATGTTTTTGGTTTGGACCGAGACAAGGAAATCCCAGGAATAACCTCTTAGGGAGACAAACAATGGAACTCCGAGACCTGGTGTTCCTCGTTTTGGTACAAACAACGACAAAGATTATTTTTCTCACCTTATGTTTTCCAACTACATCAACATAACCCTGCACCTTGCAACTGACCTATCGCCACTTGTCAATCATGCTGATCAATTAACCAACCAGCGAGCGTAAATCCGACATACCTCCAGGCATTGTTTAGGTCCGCCATTTTCCTCCGACAAGCTGCTTGTGGTAATAATGAATTGATTATGATAAATATTAAAATTTTGGAAATGATTTGTCGATTTCTCGAACGATAAAGATGAAAAGAAGGAAGTGGGAGTCTTGTAATTCTGACTGTCGATATCCAGATCGTCTTAATGGAGGAATTAGATTTATTCCTTTACCGAAATATAGACAAAACTTCGATGGATAAAGACTTTTTTGTGGTCGCGTCTACGATCAGCTGAATATGGAAATAATTGAAGGCAATTACAACATGTTTGTTTGCATAAAAGTATGTAGAAAAACATATCCCGTCGATGGCTCGAAGGAAAAAAAAAAAAAGAATTGAAACTGAAAACTATATGTAAAAATAAACGTGTCTAGAATATGAGTGGGGACCCCCTTCCCCCCAAAAAAATTCGGCCTTTGACGTATATTATTTTTCTTGTATAGGAAGCACTGAACCCCAGACTGCATTATTTTAAAGTTTGAAAATTTACGCTCTAATGTTGGCTTGTCCCAAAAACAATGATTTATCGTCTCGATCTTTCAGACACTTGAGTGACTCTTTACTTTCTCATTGGGCTGAAGGAGGGGTGGAGATACAAATATGTAATAATAAAGAAATACAAAAACAATGGTTTCAGATAAATATCATCCTATATATTAAACATGAATTACATGTTTATATCAACAGTCATCATTGATCAATATTCCATCTGACGAACATAGTAGAACTTTAAAATTATTATTTCCAACGGTATACTTCTAAACAGTCATTATTTACGACTTTTTAAAATTAATTTTTAATTCATTTACTTCCAAGGCAGCATGAACATAAGCCAGATAACATTAATAGGATAAGATTATATACTAAGTACATTAGCATCTTTTGGAGCGAATTTCCTTGTACATGAACAAGTTCTACAGCAGCTTTAAGATGGATTTTTATTATTTACTGAAATAAAAACTTAGGTTATTACTATACGAACTTGAACTACAAATATAAATATTGTCTACAGAAGTATAATTTATGCAACTTTGAAAATTTTTCATTTTTAAGAATAATACATATCATTTTCGATAAGCATATCACTAAAGCTGAAACATATTTCTTTGCCAAATACTGCATGTTTGTCGGAGGTTAGCAGAGTCATGTCACGTGATTTGGTAGGCGGAGCAATCTATCATCTGGCGTAAGGTCAATTTAGTTAGCCGATTCAAATAGTATTCATCAGGTACTATTATTACTTCTCACTCTATCTATATAAAGGTCATCAGGTTTTGTACTCTTTTATGAAAATCTGAATAATTATCTAAGTAGAATCTAGCAATATATGCCGCTTTTAGAAAAGGGAAGAAAAAAAAAAATCAAGAAAAAAGTTATAATTGTTATGTGTTGTTAAGTATTGCGCAATGAGCGTCTCGAGTCACATGCTTTTGTTGATCCAAATACGGCTCATTAAGACAAATATATTACTGAAATGTCGACCCTGTATAATCAATGAATGTCATACGAAATTGACAATAAATAATTAATATCTTTATACAGTTACGTTTTAACTTTCATAAGTTCTAATTTGGAAACCGTTTTATGGTAGGCAACGGTACGATACTGTGCAGTACAATATCCCTACTGGGTACAGTTCTAATGAAGTGTATAGTGACATCAGGATATTTCTAATTCATGACCTTGGTGCTGCTATCACTAGTGCAAGGATACGCTACATGGAAATCTTTTTGTGGAATAGTATGTGGCTTAATGAATGAACCACTCTGGTTTGTAAGTGCAGGAGGTTTCATCAATCACATTATTATATTTGATTCAACTGCGGCGGACTGTGGGTGTTCGACAAAGTTAGAAGAAACCAGTTTGACATAAAACATGTCTGGTATTTGCCGGCTTTGATTTGAGAGTTCGGTTTTGTGTGGTCAGTGATGTGTATTGTCTGTGTGTCTCGAGCTTTATCAAATTGCTCAATGTGTGTGTGTGTGTGTGTGTGTGTGTGTGTGTGTGTGTGTGTGTGTGTCAAAATGGTTTTAATGATGTTATCAAAGTTGAAGAGACCTTAAGTTTCTTTATGGGTAAATTTCTTTTTGTTATGTGTCTGTTTATGGATTTTATATAAACTCCGTCAGGCACTTTACAAGTAGTTCCTAGCGCGTGGACACTATATGACTGAGACGACAGGTCAGAGATAATCAGACTGAGACAAGAAAAGTAAGGTTAGCAAAACAGGTAGATTTCTCTGTCGCATGGGTGATAATATTCATTATATGCCTGCTCTAAAGGGAATACTTACGCTATGACCACTCTAAAGGGAATACTTTTGCTCTGACCACTTTAGAAGGAATACTTATTCTATGGCGAATGTGGATATGTGAGAAAGCTTGCCAGTAGCTTCTCGTGGGTCGGTGGTTCTTTCCGGGGATTTCCCGGTTTCTTCCTCCACCATTAATACTGGCCGCCATGTATAGCCTATCGTGTGCTGAAAATTGGCGTTAAGCTCCACGACAACAACAACAACAACAACAACTTATTCTATGCCTACTCTAGACGGAATACTGATGTTATGACCACTCTAGAGGGAATACATATTCTATACCCACTCGTGAGGAATACTGTGAGATGTAACGACTGAGCCGGAAGGATTCAATATAATAACCGGGACGAAAAGGAAGGCGGATTCTGACACTACAAATTAACTGATCGCTTAATATTTGCATTTGCTGTTTAGTTTTCAATGAAAGCTAGTATGTATTGCACATATTTACTCGATCAGAAGATCCGTGCCCTGTTGATGCCGTGTTTTGCTGGGGAAAGACAGCCTTATGACACTGGTGTGCATTCTTTCTTGCAAATGAATCATTTGGATGACATAAATATTGCACATTAAGCTATACTTGGGGCTAAATTGCATCGGGACCATTGTGATGAGCCTCGAGAACGCAGAATCCTCTTGTTTTGAATATATGATAATGTGATTCAAACGACCTTTCCGATTGCTCCTCTAGAGATCGAATAATCGAGCCTCGAGAATACGCAGTCCTATTTGCTCGAATCCGTGATCGTGATCATGTGATACAAACAAATTTTCCGAGTGACTCACTTGAGATTGCTATGAAGGTTCATTCCTGATGTCTCCAGTTCATTGATAATGTGATTCAAAAGACTTTCGAAATGGTTTTCTCGAGAACGGTGTCTAAGAGCTGAGATATTGCATCAGAGGTTCGAGAATGCACATTTCTGTTTTCTAGGACACATGATCAGGTATTTTAAACGACTTGTCTTACTGAGTCTCTCGAGATCAAAAATTGCAGCATCGACTATGCGCATTCGAGCTTCACGCGAAATATTTTTCACGTTATGGGTCAGACGGCTTGCCATGTACTTCGATTAAGCGAAGCGTAGAACTTGACAGCGCGTACCGGAGAGTTTAGTGTGATAAGCAAAAAAGTATCATGTGATTTAAAATAGATTTTGATTCTCTCTCTCTCTCTCTCTCTCTCTCTCTCTCTCTCTCTCTCTCTCTCTCTATTGGGTTAATCGAGAGTCCAGATCGCGAAGCGTTTCCACGTTTTGGCCGCGATGGCTTGCCATAGACGGGCTGATCTGTCTTCGTTTAGAGCAATATCACGACAAGCGTCTGGCTGTGAGGATGAAATACGGATGGCGGATCAAGAATCACTAGATTAGACTTATAAAATCCCGAAACAGTAAATTAAAAATGAATGTATCAACTATTTATGGCGCCATCTCTTTTCTAGTATTTGGTAAGTATATTTTCATACATAAGTTAAAATAGTTCTTTGAGATTATACGAAATCATAGGCATGGAACAACGACAGCGCGATGGAGGAGGGTAGGTGGGATGGAAGGAAGCAATTCCATTTATTTGACAACCTTTTTGTTCGTTTTTTTTTTTTTTAAGCTGAAATTTTCATAATATTTCGCCTTCACTTAGTCTAAAATGGGCAATTCTTCACAAAATCTATGTTAGGAGAGGGAGGAGGGAGGTTGATAACTGAAATAAAACTTGTTCTCTGTAGCAAAGTAGGTTACTCCATTAGGCGTAAAGAACATTGTTTACAGGATACTAGAGCCCTCTCCCCGCCACTGCCTAAAATCAGAAAGAATGATAAAAGTGTACGTAAATTATGGAGTCAAAAACGAAATTTACAAATCTACGATGACACAGTGACTACTTTCTTCTTGTTATTCGTTTAAATACGCTGGTGCTTAAACTTGAGATGCTTGCACAGAAAGTTGACAATAAAATAGCAATACACTTGGCTTTTTTACAAAAAGAAAACTCGAAAATTTTTAATATACTTGCATTCAATGACACTGGTACATTTACTCAGGTGTCTCTTTTATAAACACAGTTAATAAATTTGTTGTTACAAGCTTATATTATTTGTAAATTAGGCTTGTCGAGTTTACTTTTTAATTAATACTGTATACGAATGAGACATGAAGGACACATTCTACATTCTATACATATATTTATACCACGTACATTATACGTACGTTTCCTTTATAATGGAGCTAAGATTAACTACAAGAAACTTTGTATCGACAGAGTAAGTTTGTGACAGACCATTTAATTTTCGATCGGGTTGGGTGGCAAGATTTTTCAAAAACAAAATGTCCGGTCCCAAGTACCTTTCGGAAATGATTTTACCCTGATTTATAGGAACAAAATAGCTAATTTTACCATTTTCTTAGTTGAAAAAGTATCTCAAGACAAAATAAACAAAATTTAAAGAAAATCCGAGCCACTCCCATCCCATTCCCGAAAACGAAATGGGCGGCCCCATTACTCTTGACAGTTTTGACGAATGTGTCGGCAACCTAAAAATGGTTCAGAGAGAGAGAGAGAGAGAGAGAGAGAGAGAGAGAGAGAGAGAGAGAGAAGCAGGTAATTGTGACAAGTTGTGAGAACATAAAACCCGAACACACGCGTACACTCACACACACGCACGCACTTTCACAAACAGATACCTCATAGTTTAAATGATCTTTTTGAGCCTTTCTTTTTATGAAAACATATGCATAACAGTATGTGTGTTTAGGGGCCGACTATTTGATCATATATTAGGGGGTGGGGGCAGGGGAGCAGGAAGTGGTGGTTAGGATTTTCTTTCCGACTAGAATATTTTTCACCTAGTCCTACCTCATGAGCATTTCTTTAGATTTTCTTTGAATAAACTAAACTCTAATATTTCCTTGTTTCTTAACACCAGAGCAAGAATATTTATTTCAAAGTTCTTTCTGCTAAGTATCCAAGCAAAATTATAGTGCTCTTCCCTCTCGAAAATTAAATAGTCAGCAAAGGATTTATTCAGTGATTCCTTGATTTTTTTTTTTTTTCATGCGCTAATAATGTTCTATAATGTTTTTGTCCAGTTATGAAATATATCATATAAACCATATTCAACACCCCCGAGAACTGCAGTTTTCTACTGATAAGTAATGTTGAATACTGCTGTGCTTGGCTGACGGAGAGAAAAACAATTGACACTATGATTTAGCTTATTTTGCAACATTGTATCTTTGTACTAGTGACGCACTGCAGAAAAACTGGCATTGAGAGTGTGCCATTGACAACTCAAATTCTTGAAGGTTGCTTTGTGTTATTTGAAGTTCAGGGGTTTTCATCTGGGTCAAATTCATTTCCTCTCTTATTCCACAGATCTTGACCTATTTTTGACGATTATATCGTATTCGTGGGTCCCAAACCTCTGGGCGGTTGTCTTATTCATGTTGTGGATGAGAGCATATTTTGTTGAGCTTATTTTCGACTGTAAACTAACTTTTCGTTCAGATATTAGATATTAGATACCATCCAGGCAACTGTCCAAAAGCTTTTAATTTAATACGAATCGTAGCAAACAAGAATTGGGGAGCAGATAGTCCTAGTTTCCTCAAACCCTTTACACCCCATTTTGAAAATTTTGACATTTATGTAGGAGTGTGGAGTCAGGCTCCATTGCCTATCGGACAGTTCGATTTCGTCACGACCATCAGTAAACTTATATACGGTGGCAATAAATAATAAATAAATAAATAAATAAATAAATAAATAAATAAATAAATAAAAATGCGAAGATATAGTTTCATCATGCAACAGACGTGAACACAATATAGTCGCTGGTCAACTCAGACAAATCTATTGGCACAATTAGTTCTAAATTGTTTGTTTTTAAGGCGGCCAGTTCTTAAATCCCCAAACTTCGGTACAACAACATACTTTCTCGTTAGCACGGGCGCCCGCACGTATGTGCAAGAAAGAGGAGGCAGGGCCGTAGAGAGCGATCACGGGCCCTGGGGAAATAAACACCCATGCCTCTCCTAGTTCTTGTTCAAACAAAATTTGTCTTTTATAAAATTAAAAAGTGTTGTTCTAGGGCCCGGGCCCCAGGGATATATCCTCGGTTGCCTCCCCCCCCCCCCGGCGGGTAGGGGACTTACTTTCACCTTTAAATATAGATTGGCCTACATCTATAAAACTTAATAGCTAACCACTATATGTCCCAAACCCTCCGAAAATAATTCTGCGGGCGCCCCTGCTCGTTAGCATAGGTTTGTTGCCTGATAAAAATTGTGCAGTGCGTATATTTTGTCCATACGGTGTATAGCGACAGGGCCGTAGAGAGCTATCATGGGCCCTGGGGTAAGAAACACCCTAGTTCTTGTTTAAACAAATTTTTTCTTTTATAAAATTAACAAGTGTTGTACCCCTTATGGGACTGATTGGATTGAACTATTTGATTATTATTATTATTATTATTATTATTATTATTATTATTATTATTATTATTATACAGCGACAAGTCTCGTGGCGGGAGATGAGCCGTACAGCACCAACTTGGAGATGAAGCTACGTCATTATCTCTTTACCGACTATGATACTCTACAACGACCCAGTAAGACTGTGAGTACGCACGTCACCCTCAATCTGCTAACAGTTAACAGCTTGGTAAGTAAATCGTGCCTGTCCAGCTAATGCCCCACTGTAAAATATCGTGTATGTGACATTCCCGACATTAAGGTAAACTTCATTTCCCGTGACGATTGCTACCATCATGAATCATAAACCGTGTATGTTCTTTCATAACGGGTATTGTACTTGGTTCTCCCCCCCCCCCCCAGGTTTGCGTCTCTTTTCTTCTAGCTAATGAGAATATCACTGTACAGGAAGTTTACTGTGTGATACACTCGCTACGCACATCGTTAAGTTCTGGGTTGAATACGTTGTAAAGTCTTGACCCAGTCAATCGATGACCGGTGCTTTTCTTCCGAAACTTCGTATTCCTTTTTTTCAAAGACCGACTTTTCGCCACCACTTTAATCAGTACTTGCTACACACTGAAATTTAAAAATTCGCATTTTGTTGGTAAAAAAATGTCCTGTTTGCGACGCTGCTGACTACAAACAAACAAGCAAACAAACAAACAAACAAACAAACAATAAATAAATAAATCTTCGTGGACTCTGTAACTGTGCCACAAACCATGGTTTTAATATACTCATCACAAAATGTGATCGGCGTCATATATGACGGGCCATTTTAACATTCCTATCCAGGAACTAAAGAAAGCACTATTTTATTTGTTTGTTTGTCTGATTCGGAAAACTTTGTTTTTTATTACCCCAGACACATTTACGGTGCTAAGGTTATGGGTCTTGGACACACCGTTAACAACTTATGAGTCAATATAAATTATGAGATATTGACAGGCAGTGATCAGTGGATCAAAGTTATTAGCTTACAGCGTAGTCTATCCAAAGTCTTTCAGAGAGAGAGAGAGAGAGAGAGAGAGAGAGGAATTTTATAAATATAAATTACATGTCAGTATTTTCATATTCTAACATTTCCACTTGATGGTTTTAGTCAGCCATCCTTAGACCCATGTACGTACAAGTACGTGTATGTATGCATATATGCGTGTATGTGTGTGTGTGTGTATATGCAATTAAATACATGCAAATATCCATATATCCATAAACGCATACCTATCTACCTACCTATGCCTACCTACCTATCTACCTTCCTACCAACCTACCTACCTACATACCTACCTACCTATCTACCTACCTACCTACCCACACACACACACACACACACACACACACACACACACACATACATACATACATGCCTGAGTATTTTCTTTTTTATTAGAATCGGTTCTGACATCAAGTTTTCTTTTGTAGATTTTGTTGGCACTCAAAAGCACATGAAATGTACAAGAAAGTAACATAAATTTATTACGAAATTTATCAAGACTGATCCACGAATCATCTTCATTTACAAAGTCATTAATACAGAAGACTCCTTTTTGGAATCCAGTGTCAGTACATGTAACTATAATTTCCAAAAATGATATGAGGATTCATCCATATTTTTGTCTGAAGAAATTCTTCATTGTTTTCAACAGCAAACTTATTAATTTTTATATGTGATGAAAATATATCTATCCAAAACTTACTAAATTTTATATATGATGAAAATATATCTATCCAAAACTTACTAAATTTTATATATGATGAAGATATATCTATCCAAAACTTATTCAGGCATTTATTACCAATTTAAAGAAAATATATTCCAAATAGGAAAATATTTCTCTGTTTCGGAGATGAGCAGGTAAGATGTTTTTCCATTTGTGCTCAAGAATAATTATTCTTATGATCCAGGTTATCTTAATAGAATCCACAAACATGCTGAGATCATCCATTTAAGGCCACTCTCATGATACACTTTAATTCTAACCTTTAATTTTGTATCTTTGTTCCGCTCCCAACAAACTTGCAAAATAGGTAATCTAGTACTTTGGTGTTCACAATGAAGAGGAATTGGTAAACTCATTAGTAGATGAGTAAGTTTAAAATACCAAGCGCTTAATGACTGTAATTTTAGGAAAAGGGGTTAGCGATCTTTTTGACCACTGCAGAAGTAAACTTTTTATTTCTCTGATTTAGTTTCCATAGTATAATTTAACCGTATTATTTAGTTCTGTGGAATATTCTATGTCTGGGTAAATGAACTAAGATGAATCCCAATCTAAATGGTATTCCGAGTAATATTTAATACTACTACTGCCTGTTCTACTTCCAATCCATACTGGTGTTGTTTTATCAATATTTACACTAAGGCCTTGCAGTTTAGAGCATTGATAAATTATATCCAATAAATATTTCATGGACTTTCCAGAGCCATCAAGAGTGAGGGCAGTGTCGTATACATGCTGTGAGATATGATATTCTATCTGATTTTTTTGTATTCCTTTACTATTTGGGTTTTTCATGATCACGTGGGCTAGTATCTTTGTACACAGAGGGAAAATATTGGGTGACTGGGGATCACCTTGTCTGCAGCCGATCCTAATATCAAACCACTATTAACATTTTCCGTTTATAATAATGCCTGATTTAATATGTTTGTAAATGTTTTATCCAATTTATGAAGTCTCCACCAAATGTAAAAATTCTGATATTTTATTAAGGAGAGATTATGCCATTTGCACGTTCATGTTATAATTGTGCGACTGAATTTTGTCAGAAACGATTGTCCTCGTTTTCGCCCAAGAACTGTTTCACAGGCAAGTACGTCTTAGTTGAATATTTGTTGAGCTTTTTCTCTTCTTAGTCGAGTCAATGTTGATGCAACATACTAAACGGGAAATCCGACTGGACTGGATTTGTCAGAGAAATTCGTTGTAGAAACAATCCCTGAGTTCTCTCACACCTGGTGGTGCAGTCGCGTGCTAATGTGCTATGAGAATGCAAATATTTCACATGTCTTTTCGATTTGGGCCACCTCTGTTTATTTGATTTTAATGTCACCGAGGTATTCTTTTGTTTGGCGCCTTGATCTGATCAAGTTGACTTTGGGTTAGCCACACGGAGGCAATTCCAGTTAACTTTGCCAAAAAAGGTTTCAACCCACAATGGTAATGTATTGCGCTCTGGGCTAATGACAACCTCCATTTCGCGATAGGACATTTATTTTCAATTATGTTTTTCAATTACAACCACTACGAATTTTCTATAGGCTCGTCAATGGCCTCACATGGCAAACCGTGTCCTCGAACAACAAATGCTTAACGGTGCGAATCACAGCAATGCATCTGTAGTTAGGAACAGCATGGGGACCAACAGACCAGTAACACGTGCATTAAAGTACACATCGACCACAGGCTGTATAAACAACTCAGGTGTTCCAGCGAAAAGTAATAAATCAGATACAACATACGAAAGTAGCACTGGGAAATCTGTAATCTTTGCCAATGTTTTGATTCCGGTGCAGGTACTGCCACAGCTTGTGATATACACGTGCGACTTGATTGTCTGTAAAGTTAAGAAAAATTCTTCTGTTGTTTGCTGGCTACCGTTTAACTGCAGAGACACTACCCAATCAGATATCAGCGTATTACGGGTTTGATTGCCAGACCGAGCTGCATCTTGAAACGCCACGAACACGTGCTTTGGTGCACCGATGCAATGTTGGGTACTTATTTGGCATGTAATCTCTCACTGACGAGTATGGCCTTCGCTTCGAGTCTATCGTGACAGCGAGAAACGGTAGCGTTGATGAGGTTCCAGACTGGATAAACGGTAACAAACGCGCTTCTTTGGTCAGCGAATGGATTAGCGAAAGCATCCACAATGTTAATGTTGACAATTCAACTTTGATAGAAGTACCTCCTTCAAGCCAAATCGCAGCGTTAGCGATATACTTACAGGTTTATATGACCGTGCTTGTCTCCCAGAATAACATTGCGAAAGTATCTGTAAAAACCGAATATATGACTGAGAAAAGCGTACACTTAAACATCAACGAGTCTCCATGACGTTTTTAAACGACTTTGTAGAAGTCCAAGGTTGATATGATCACCGTTGTTATTTAATGCGGTTTATACATCTGCATCTTAAGCTCCGTTGGTAATTTTTATTTGCCTGGATGTATACATTTTACCATCTGCATGATCCGCTGCGTCCATGTGGAACATCATAGACGGGCCAGTAGATTTCGCATATTTATTGATGTATCTCGCGAGTCTGTTAATCGTAGTGGCAATATCAACTTTGTCAAGAACCGCTTCGTTGTTCTTCCATCAATGCCTAGCAAAGACATAATGCCGTCTTTGACAAATACAACCTTAGAATAATCGGGATAATTGTTACTCTCGACTTGTATGTATTGCCCTTGATTTCTAATAAAGCATCATACGGATATGATCTCGCGGGTTCTCCATAGTTTCTCCAAATACATTATTGTTCATCGGTTTACATAAGTCTTTCTTAAACTCATTAGTTGCGACCGTGCGCAAATCCATATTTACTTGCATGTACGGCGCCATTCAGGCACGTTGGCGAAATCCAAGCACCTGACGGACTCGGAGCAGACACATCCCCAAACGCAAATAAGACTGCAAGTTTCGTAAGTGGACTACATACTTGAGCCTGCGATATTGATTCGGGATAAGCTTGGTGCATTTGGTGAACTTGAGTCCGGAATCATCAATGGTTCCATGCTGATACGGGGACAACCACTTGCAGGGCATCACCAACGCTTCCGTGGGAAGCGGATAATCGTGGTGCGTGTTGTGCGGTCTGATATTCCAAATCAGGTTCAAAGAAGTATTTATGTCTGCATCCGTTGATCGATTTACTGAATCTCGCCAACAGGCGAAAAGTACTGAGCTGGGTCAAGCTTGTGCACAATCATGGCTGTAACACGAAACATCTCAAAGATGTCCGCAAGCAGCAACACATCTGTTCTCAAATATAGATCGTGATACTCGTCAAGGGTTTGACAACGACGAGTGGGTGGCGTCATTCGGTGGCAACTGAGTTTCGGCAAACGCGGTGACTGATTACACCTCCGAGAACACAAGTAACTGAAAAGAACTCATACTTGAACTTAAATGTGCTCCTGAAAACATGCGTGACCAAACCCTCCATATTAGTCAATGTGAAAAACGAAAACATTTTGAATTACCATTCTACAGCCTATTTACATATCTCATTTTATCACATGCTTGGTGCCGTGTACGGTAAATATTTGAGATCGCATTCACAGGATCAAAATGGAAAATTCCGTGTCTCAAATATTGTTTATCAGTTCCAGCAACAATAATTTGAGTAGCTTGTCACCTCTGTTGTTGTCAGATTGGATTCGGATTTTTTTTAAAAGTAGCTTTAACAATTTTCAGTCCTGTCTGCGGTGTGAAATTTTATAGCGATGTCTAGCACTTGGTCATCATGCTGAGAATATGTAGCATCATGTCCCGCCCAGTCACATTATCCTGACACCAGTCCGACTGGTCCTGACACTAACCTCTTAATGCTGAGCGCCAAGCGAGGTAGCCGCTAGTATAATTTTTTGGTATGACTCCGCCCGTGTTCGAACCGGCGACTTCCCGCATCTGAGGCGGATGCTATAAGCACTAGGCCACGGGATCGGTCCACTCCGCCTTGGAAATGATAAGCACACCAGAATACTCCATTTTTAATTTACATCAAGAATTCCATATGGCCTCCTTGAGAATTGAAGACACATATAAATAGCTTATTTTCTTTATCTTATGCTTTATGCAAGAGACGGCACTGTGATTCACTACCGAAGAGTTCAGCGGCTGCTTATTTATAATAATGTGTCTGCCAGCATGTTTGTTACATCAACCTGCTAGCATCGGCTGTAGTGAGTTGAATGTGACGCCTCAAAAGAACTTAACTTGTGGGGCTCACGCGGATTACACACATGTACAAAACTCCTAAGTTAAAAAAAAGTCACGGAATATAAGGAGTTTAAAGGTCTGGAATAGTGAATGGTTGGCCGGTCTAAAAAAAGACAATGCAACAAAATTGATAATATTGAAAAGCGAAAATAGGTTACACCATTGGTGCGATATAGCTACTCACTATTGAGTAGATTAGATACATATGAAAAGAGCTTCTAATATAATATCTGATTTGAGATTTTACAAACTAAACGTATAATTATGAAAATGGATAGACTTCTGAACGGTTTAATCGTCAACTATATGTTAAACTCTGATCTCGTTATCCGTTGAATACTAATCATTCATTGAACGAAGTCGTCTAAATTTATATGACGTAATAAGGTGTTATAAAAGTTTTAAAAACCAACAATTCGAGGTTATCTGTGGTTAACAGTTCACATATTTCCGATGTATCTAAAAATAGACAGCCTAATCTGAGTATTTCCAGGGAGTTTTATATTTTCTATAGTTAACCCTTTTCTGTGCTCATATGTTGGAGTAAGAGAGATTTAGACAATGCTAATTATTCTGCAAAGATTTCGGTGAACGTGGAGAGAGAGAGAGAGAGAGAGAGAGAGAGAGAGAGAGAGAGAAACTGTGTGTGTGATTTGGATTTTTAACGTAGCTTTAACAATTTTTAAGTCATGTCTGCAGTGTGGCTGTTTATAGTGATGTCGAGCGCTGGGGCATCATGCCGCAGACATGTAGCATGATGTCCCACCCAGTCATATTATCCTGACACCAGGCCGACCAGTCCTAACACTAACCTCTTAATGCTGAGCTCCAAGCGAGGCATCTGTTAGCATCATTTTTATTATAAGTCTTTGGTATGACTCGGCCGGGATTAGAAACTTCGACCTCCGCGCATCCGATGCGGAAGCTGTAGAGAAAAAGGAAGAATTATTGAAGCAAGAGTACAGGAAACTGAATTCAACTAGTATAAGTCGACCTAATATTTTGCTTGCTACGCTTGATATGTTTTCGTTTTCTTGTTTGTTTGTTTTGTTTTGTTTTTTTTCTTCTTTTTTATTTGTTGTTGTTGTTTTCTGTCTTGGTAGGTCTATTTTGTGACACTAACCGCATCTTGGACATTCATAGTCAAGGCGGGTAACTAAGACAAGAATTATGATTAGCATTATTCTTTTTAAGTTAATACTTGTCTCAGAATTGTCCTGAAGCTTTGATACATCCTTTGAGGTTTTGACCATGGTTGTTTTATTGTTTCTCAGATTTGCAAAATTCTTTCATCGAGGATCCACGCCGGCTCAACCATTTCCAGTGCTTTAACCTTCCCCAGAAATTCGAATGCTTGTCTTCTGACGTCTTTGCTGATTAATGTCCCCGATCCCTTTAAATTTTCCTTTTTAGGATGGCGTCCAGCTTTCTCCAACTAGAAACAAACCGACAAATATTTTTGTTTTCCTGCATCATATATAAATTGTTCCAGGCAGTGGGCAATACTATTATCTGCTTCTGTTAACTGCATCTTTACTTTATTTTTCAGTAGGTTGAAGACCGATCACCACACAGGTTTCTGCAGATTTGTTTCTCTCTCATCTTTACTGTATATTATTATCTTCTTTTTATTTTGTACGATTCAAGGGCCTCCAGAGACTCCTAAGTTCTAGTACGCGGAACCTGTCTTCAGTTTGTAATTCAAGGAGTTCGCTTCTTAACCTTTTAACGTCGTAACTAGTTTCCTGTATGTTCCTAACAATGTCATCATTGATTCTCTGTGAGACTTGGTCAAAAATGGATTTAAGAGTTGCTTCAGTGACTAGGTATTTCAGCTGTTTGTCAATATGTTCACCGGATGCCACTTTTTCCAGACATTCTGTCAGCTTTCTTCATAGTCTCCGTTTTGTCGGCCTCCATGTCGCAAACACCCCTCCGTCCAAGAATAACCCCCTGACTCAAACTGTCTCATAGAACTTTCTCATGGGCGGATACCCAGCTTTCTACTGAACGTGAATATGCATCGCCTCTGAACTCATCGCTACTCATTCTTTCTGTTCCCCTGACTCGGAAAAGGTTTTCCTTCTTGTCCTGGTTTGAAAAGCTATCACACAAAGAAAAACAAGTTGGATGTGTGCCTCTTGCACTCGAGGTAAATTGTGCGTGACGTTTGTCACAACATGAACGGCAACATGTATCGTTCCATGCACTTATCTGCTCATGAGAGAAAAGGGTCAAAATGAAAATGATAACTTACGTGGAAGTTTCAGATATTGGAACCTCCGTTTTGGGGAGTCACTTAGAATGTTATATAGTTCACAGGAATTACACCTAAATAATACTAATACAAACAAACAAGTAATCGTTTATACCGCTGCTATATTTTTTGTTTGCTTGTATGTTGTTCAACATTTGTTGACGCTGTTGTTTATTAAGGCGCTGGAAATATTACAAATCAGCATGAGTTTATGAAATCCACACAGACATGACTGTTCTATCACAAAGGCTTGTTGATAGCTATAGAGTTTCGTGTTTTTTTAGGTTTTTATATTCATTTAGGGATTATATGGACAGACAACGCTTGATAGCACTGTCTGGAATTCAAATTTCAGCCAATATTCAGAAAAAGAAAAGTATTAAAGTATTGTATCCATAGCAAAGAAAAGTTTACATGAATTCGATCATTTTCGGGAAACTAAACAAACTAACGCATTATTTATTGGACTATATTGTCAAATTCAATGTCGGCACGACTCTCAGGGATAACGATAGCTGAGAACTAATTAGAAATGAATGAGGGCAAATACAACACTATGGGAAAATGATAAACATCTTACTATTAGAGAAAAGAAAAATATTGTATCCAAAACAAGGATAACTTCACGTGAATTAGACCACAGTCAAGAAACTGAACAACCTAAGTTTTACAGCACTACCTAAAATAAAAAATATTTTGAAAAATTAGTTTAGGTAAAATTAATGTGCCATTATAAATTTGTGCTGAAACACGTTGATATGTCCATTTTTTTTTCTTTCTTTCCTTTACAGGATATCAAAGAAGAAAAGCTCTCCATATCGGGATATATCTATACAGTAAGGGCTACTAATATTTAAATGTGTTAGAAACAATAATACATATGTGTGTATGTATGTATGTGTGTACGTATGCATGTATGTAATATGTATGTATGCATGTATGTAGTATGTATGTATGCATGCATGTATTTAATATGTATGTATGTATGTATGTGTGTGTGTGTGTGTGTGTGTGTGTGTGTGTGTGTGTGTGTGATTTGGATTTTTAACGTAGCTTTAACAATTTTTCAGTCATATCGCTACGATGTCTGCAGTGTGGCAGTTTATAGTGATGTCTAGCACTGGGGCATCATGCCGCAGACATATAATATGATGTCCCACCCAGTCACATTATCCTGACACCAGGCCGACCAGTCCTAACACTAACCTCTTAATGCTGAGCGCCTAGCGAAGTAGCTGTTAGTACCATTTTTGCAAGTCTTTGGTATGACTCGGCCGGGGATCGAACCCACGACCTCCGCATCCGATGCGGATGCTCTAACCACTAGGCTACCGGAGCGATGTATGTATGTATGTATGTATGTATGTATGTATGTATGTATGTATGTATGTATACATGCTGCATGTATGCATGTATGTCTGTATGTATGTATGTATGCATGCATGTTTTTATGTATGTACGTATGTATGTATGTATGTATGTATGTATGTATGTATGTATGTATGTATGTATGTATGTATTCATTCATTCATTCATTCAGTCATTCATTCATTTATTCATTCATTCATTCTAGCATTGGGAGGACCCCAGACTCTCATGGAATGGCAACACAACATATCAGAATATCCGTTTTTTATTCAGCAATGAAAACTACATGTGGCGGCCCGCCGTCATTGTTGAAAATTCGTAAGTGAATTTTGTTCTTTCTTCCCTTTCGGCCCCCCCCCCCCCCCGCCCCATTTTAAGCTTGAAGTATTGTCTTGAATTCTTTCATTTCATGGGCAGGATAAAACACACATTACCCTTCAATTATCCAATACAAGTTATCTACAAGTTTATCTTCGTAATAATACATATATTTTGTTTTCATTATCTAACAAAAATTATTAATATTGGTACAGTTTTTTGTTTTCTTTCTTCCACTGTGGAATAATGCAAGGAACTCTCTATTTTGTTTCACTTGACTTTATTTTCAATATAACTTAATTTACTTATCTTCCAATGGTAATATGAATGTGGTTTAGCTATATACGTATTAATGTATGTGTATTACCTGTATCGGTATTAATGTATGCGTGTTACCTGTATCGGTATTACTGTATGCGTGTTACCTCTATAGGTATATATGTATGTTTATTACCTGTACAGGTACAAGTGTATGTTTATATTAATTATGTGTTACCTTTATAGGTGTTAATGTAAGTGTGTACCCTGTATACGTATTATAATTTATGTGTGTTTCCAGTATTGATATTAATGTGTATGTATTACTTGCAAAGGTATTAATGAATGTGAGCCGATTATATTTTTTATTAGTAAATACAATTTACTGGTATTTGTTAATATTTATATTTTCGTTCAGTTTGGCTGTGAAGGCATGCCTAAAACACTTAAAGACTGTAACTTGTAATACGAATTGCCATGTTCAAATGATTTTGAGTTGCGAAAGTATTTGCGTCTTTCGCTCGCTAAATGTCGAGGTCAGCTCAGCATTTAAAAGGTTAAAATTCTAGTGAATTTCAGAAAGTACATTTCGTAATTGCGTTTAAATGAATAACACTCTGGATAATGGCCAAACCAAGGTGCCCAGCTATACAGGCGAGATGAGGTCAGATTATACGTTAGAAACTTATAATATCCTCGTAACGTTTCATGAAAGGCAGCATGTGACAATCTACCAGTCAGAACACAGTACACAAAGGTCACATAAACTTGTAGGAAATACAATTTCTGTTGATTTCTTTATTCAAAATACATTGAACGTAGAAGTCAAATACGAAATGGCCAAGCCACAACGAAGACGATGATTTTAGTGGCAGTTTTTGAAAGGTTGAACTAGATTTGCCAGCCGTATTATAGCAGCATACTCCCAGTACTAGATCTGTATTACGGTCATTACCGACAAACAACTAGTATCATATCATATTAGAATAAAGGTGGAGAGAGAGAGATTTGATTTTCATTACGAACAGAACTCCTGGAAGGTACTGGCACTGCAGTGACCGAAAACAGTTACCAGGATCAACGATTAGTCCGTTGTTCTTTCTGTCCTCCTTTGCTTTCTAGGCGCTGCATATTGAAACCATCCAAGATGTTCTTCAGAAACTGCAGTATGTAAGATTGGTAACAAACACTTTTGTATATCTGAGTTAATATATTCACAAATACAATACCTTTCATCGAAAACCTCATGTCGATAACATCATCCATTCACGAAATAAGCAATAATAACATTTGCAAGATGGCCACCATGTTAGCCATATTAAATGTCGGATAGGCACAATTTTCATTTAAGACCAGCTACTTGTCATAGAAAGTTGTTAATGAAATTTCCATCTCGCTACGACCCTATATCCTTGACTATTTCCATCTAGCTACGGCCCTATATCCTTGACCATTTCCATCTCGCTACGGCCCTATATCCTTGACCGTTAGAACTGGAAATGAATCGAGATGTTCTTTTTATTAACAGTGTCAGCGATATGTCAGTGATTAGTGACGAGAACACACTCATGCGGATCAACGGTAGCGGCTTTGTTGTATGGACTCCCGGTGGTATTTATGAGACCAATTGCGACTGTGACGTCACTTACTATCCCTTAGATACACAGACATGCAGTGTAGTGTTGAGCACATGGGCTTACACATCGGACGAAATTTTGCTTCAGCTAGGCAGTCCGGCCGTTCAAACGTCCAAGTACTCTGAAAACGGTAATCTTAAAAAAAAAAAAAAATGTTTTTTAGAGGTCAAGGTTTGATGAAGGTTGATTTTGACTCTCAATCAGATTCCTTTTAAATTCGCATAAATAAAAGAGGTCACACTCTCTTCCCAAAATATGTTTTTAGTTCTTATCCAGGATCGCTTTTAATAAAGAAAATATGCTATTTAAAAGCTGATACTTTTTTAACTCTGTCGCGGAACCTATTGTCGTGGATTTTATATAGTGTGGATAACACGCCCATATGAAGCTGACTGCCGAAAGAGATACACCTAAAATTCTGTATTTGCACACTGTATGCCTAATAGTCAATGATAGTATGCAGAAATATGTATTTTTTTTTTTAAACATTGTCTAAGTAATGTATATATTTATATTATGTATGGTTGATTACCTCTGACACGTATTTTCGTTTTCATTTAAAAAGTTATGCTGAAGTTTATGTTTAACAATAACTAAGCGTAGCAAAACCTTGACTTGATTGCTACATAATAACAATGTGGGTATTTCTTTATCATAAATAAACACACAAACGCCAAATTTTTTATGCAGTAGCGATAGCCAAATGTTGCTGCAGCGTATCAAAAGCAAATGTTCAGAACATCAGTGATCAAAGCAGTTTTGTATATGTATCACCGGGGAAAAGCTTGCATTATATTTTATTTTATTGCCAATTCGATTAAAGTATTCCTTACACTGATCAATGATTGCAAAATTTAGATACTTTTTTTTATGATTTTACAAGAGAGAGAGAGAGAGAGAGAGAGAGAGAGAGAGAGAGAGAGTAAATTAGTTGCAAGGCATACGGCAAGCGACGCACTTGTATTTCTGATTTTGATACATTCATTGTGAATACGATGAGTGGACAGGTACAAGTCTCTTGTTTTATATGATGTGGGGCTCCAGATTGAAGAGAGGGAAAATAAAAATTAAACAGTAGACAGATTATTACAAATGTATTTGTTCCTGTGTGCACACCATCCACCCCTCATTATACCATTATGTCCTCAACATCAGCACTGTCACTTACCCAATGTAATAGTTGAAAACAAATACTTAAGGTAGAAAGAAAAAAACATAATGTACTGACTGCAAAGAAAATCCGAAAAACCTCCCTACCCATCGAAAATTAAACATAAAAAATTAGCATTAGATACAAGTACACCAATTGTTCAATGTTCATTTTAATGATGAAATAAGGATATAAGCAAGCTTTTTCTGGTCTGATAAATGTCAAAAAATGCCCTTCTTGTGCATTGATTTGGAATCCATTCAGAAGAAGAATTTATAAACACTCACACAAGCATGGGTACACACCCTCAGACATGACATCGAGCTGTTGAGCATCTGGCCTTTTTTAAAAAAATGAGCAAGCATAATTTATACCCAATTTGAGGCACGCAATTGTTTAATCTGAAATAATGCGGCAACTATGGTTGACGATGTTACCCGATACTGACAAGATTTCGGTTTGCGGGTTCGCACATTCACACAAGTACATAGGCAACACACATATACAAATCAAATTGAAAAATTAAAAAAATATAAAAAAAAATACGTAAAAGGCATTAAAATTGCAGCAACTGAACACAAGCAAGTAACTAAAAATATTCTCTACAAGGACCGTCACTGCCACATTTTTCTACATCCACATAACCCTCGGCCCCCCCCCCC
>JAECUM010029759.1:0-21586 GCA_016617855.1 Megalonaias nervosa
TGTGTTGTGTGAGTGCTCTTTTTTTCTCCTTTTTTTAATGTAGCAGCGATTTTCGGCGATTTTTTTTTCGGCTCGGGAACGGATTAAAAAGTAACAATGGGACCCTATGGGAAAACACATTCCGGGTTACGAACACCCCGGGTTACGAACACCGTCTGGGAACCGATTAGGTTTGTAAGCCGGGGCCCCACTGTATATATATATATATATATATATATATATATATATATATATATATATATATATATATATATTTTCCTCTTGACTTCTACACATGGGTTAAAGGTTTTGTCATTCGTATCATTAATAATAATAATAATAATAATAAGACTTTATTTACAGAGGGTGATTCATTTAGTCAAGGACAATTCTCCCTTGAAGTCCTCTTAAGAAGAGTACAATAATATGCATTTTATGAAAGATAACAGTAATTACTGTTCATTTTAATGTGTTTAGTATTAAAATAATACATTCCATTATCGATTGGAAACACACATACTCATGGTATCTCTTCTTAAATACAGTGTACTGTAATATTTTCAGCAGATGTTACGTATAGTGGAAGCTTGTTACACAGAACTGTACCAGAGTATTGGAAGCTTTTTTTAAATTGCTGAGTTTTTGGTTTTTGGTGCTTGAAGGTTTATATGTGATATTGATATTTACTGGTACTGTGTTGAAAAAGACCTTAATGAATCCTGAAGAAACTGGTACAATTCCATGTAGACGTTTATATACAAGAACTGCCTTGTGAAAATCTGTTCTTTCATATATTGTGAACCATTTTAGTTCTGTAAACAATGCTTGTGATGGATGATTAATAGCTACATCTAAAATAATGTGCGCTGCCCATTTCTGAAGTTTATAAATCCTGTCAAGCTGAGATTTGGCAGTTTCCCTATACAGTTAAACAGTAATCCATTGTTGGAAGAATATATGAATTATAATGTAGATTGCAAGTTTCTGTAGGTAAATAATTTCTTTATTCTGCTGAGTAGGGTGATTTTGGATGACCATGTTTTACAAAGCTTGTCAATATGGTCATCCCATTGTAAATTATTATCTACAGACACACCTACAAGCTTTTCATGTTTAACATTTTCTAACTGAAGATTTTTTATTTTAAGAGATGGTTCTTGGTTCCATATAGCTTTTGTGATGTCCCCAAAATCATATTTTGTTTTACCTTCATTAATTACCATACTTTTTTGTTGTGCCCAATTTTGAACTCTAATAAGGTCTGATTCTCATCTTTTTTGGATAATTTCAGTATCAGAACTAGATTTATACAAGATAGCATCATCATTATTCATGTGGATTCATTATTTAATGGTAGATAGTTTAGATAGATAAGAAAGAGGAGAGGGCCTAAAACTGAGCCTTGAGGGACCCCTGAATGAATAGTGCGAGTTTGAGAGCTAATATTGCCAATGCTTGCTTGTTGAGACCTTTGGTTTAGGTATGATCTAAACCATTTTAAAGAAGGATTGTCAAATCTGTAACATTTCAACTTTTGTAACAGAATTTCATGATCCATAAGATCAAAGGCTTTCTTGAAGCCTAGGAAAACAGTCCCAGTCATAGAACCATTATCCATTTCTTGTAGCCAAGGATCTGTTAATTTGGTAAGTTCTGTTTGGCATGAGTGGTACTTTCTAAATCCTGATTGTGCCTTGTGAAATAAATTTTTAAAAACTCATAGACCTGCATAGCTACTTCCTTTTCAGATGATTTTGATAATATAGATAGAATGGATATTGGTCTTTAATTCCCAGTATCCTCCTTTTCTCCTTTATTAAAGATAGGTATAATATTTGCATATTTCAAGGTACCACTGATTATACTTTAGTTTATGATATACATCAATGACTGGTGCAGCATTTTTAAGAATTCGTGGACCAATACTATCCAGACCAGAGGATTTATTAATACTCAACTTATTGAGCATATCAAAAACATTCAGCTTCACTGACATTAGCTGTTTAAAAATATTTATCATCAGGAATTTTAGCTCTTATAAATGATAGAAAAGCATCAAGCTCAATTTGGATGTTAGTCTGGTTCTGAATACAGTTACTGGAGATGCTTGTGAAGAGATTATTGAACATTTCGGCAATTTCTCATGCAGACATTGCTGTGTCATCATTTTGGTTAAGTTGAGGGGAAAAACAACTATTCTTGGGTGGGTTCAGCTCTTTTAGACACTTCCACAATGTCCTAGTACTGGTACTTTCATCAATAGCCTGTTTATAGTATTCTTCTTTTGCCTTATCCATGAGGTGCTTAGCTTTATTCCTCCTTTCTCAGTACTTTTTCATGTCTTTTTTTTGTGTGGAAATTATCTCTTAGGTGCCTAGCCTCATTGATCTCAGAGGTAATCCACTTGGTAGTAGTTTGGCGCTTAACCCATTTTGTTTTAATTGCAGCATGCTTATCTAAGGCTACATTGAACATATGATACCATTTGTCTGAGGCAGTGTTGACATAAGCTATATTGCAAACTGAGTGGAAGGTTTGCAAATTAAATCATTTATGAACTTTCCGTCATGAGACTTTTTAAAGTCCCTGTATTGTATTTCAATGTGGCAACCATTTTTAGACAATTTGGGAACATGTCTAGTTATACAGACTGGATAGTGGTCACTCAGTGCTTACTGTGGCACATTAATTTCACTTATCATGTCAGGTTTATTAGTGTAAATATGGTCAATGATAGTAGCACTTTTATCTGTTACACTCTAGTTGAAGTGTTAATTATTTGTGTAAAGTTGTACATTTCAGAGTTTCATATCATGTTAATGGAGGAGTTTTCATGTAGTCAAGTTTTAAAATCACCTAATAGTTTCTAAATCTTCCTTAGCAGGTTTCTATTACATGGCCTGTTTCACCACAAAAACAACAATTAGTGGATGTTTACCTGAATATAGGGGTATAGCAGTTTGTATTTCTAAGTAATAAAGCAGTTCCTTATGTGCTCTTGTGACTTTTGTCCGTAGAATACAGTTTTAGGTTGACTTTATTTCCTGTGTTTTCATAAAAGACATATACACATTTTGCTAACCTAAAATAAATATAGAATTTGAGATGGAAAAAGAGATTCTCAAAGGGTAAATATCTGTCGGTTGAGAAACTTACCATCCAGTATAACTTTTAATCATATTTTATCAAAATACTTGTCAGAATAAGAACTGCTTCAGTGACCGAAGTGGTTAGAGCGTCCACCTCAGATGCAGGAGGTCACAGTTTCAAACCCCAGCCAAGTCATACCAAAGACTTATAAAAATGGTACTAGCAGCTGCCTCACTTGGTGCTCAGTGTTAACAGGTTAGTGTTAGGACTGATCGACCTGGTGTCAGGAAAATGTGACTGGGTGGGACATCATGCTACGTGTCTGCAGCATGTTGCCCCAGTGCTAGACATCAATATAAACTGCCACACTGCAGACATCATAGTGATGTGACTGGAAAATTGTTAAAGCTGTGTTAAAAATCCAAAATCATACACACTTGTCACAGTAAGAAAAGTCTGTAAATATAAGCTTAATGAGAACTATAACTATTGCTTTATATATCTATATATATATATAGATATATACACACACACACACACACACACACACAGGTGAACACACAAAATAATACAATAATAAGGTCAAAAAAAGATAATTTAATGAGGCTTTTTTCTGTACTAGTTTTTGTTCTATGCAAGCCAAAATGTATTTTTTAAGAGGGACCTAATTTGCAGAAATAAATTTAACATTTTGAATTTGCATTTAGAATGATTCATATGCATGCTTAATATTGCATTGATTACCCTATCATTGACAGTACTATTCATCATTTCTCTTGACCCTCATTTGCACTTCATAAACCCCTAAAATTTTAATATGACCTCCAGTTTTGATCCCAAAGTTTATTTTTTTTACTGAATTTGACACAGTCTTGCACCACTAGGTGATACACTGCCTATCATTGGCAATACTTCGAAATACCCAAGTAGCTATTTGTTCATTTTGTAATGCCACCAGTTTACAATTTAGATTTATTATTTTACCCTTTTGAAGTTTATGTTTTGCTCCCAGATCATGTGTGATATATTGGTTGACCCTTGGGTAATTACAGTATATCACTGAGATCAGCAATTAGTCTGTAACTAACAGTCAGCAAATAGAAGACATTCCAAATATCTTGGATACAGATCAGGGCTATAGGAAAAGTACAAAATAACATTTTCATCATTTTATTCTGCGTGTAAGAATAGGTTTAGATATGGGTTGGGTAGGAATGGGATACAAAATAATGAACTAGCCTCTCGTTGTTACATTATATACAGGTATTTGTTAGGTGGGTTGGTGGGGGAAATTTTAAAAATTAGTTGGTATTAAAATTATTTTGTCGTGTATTAGCTATTACATAATGTTATTTTGGGACCAATTTATTTGTTAATTAGGTCATACACAAACACACACACACACACACACACACTACCATCATATCAGTCAATTCTGCGCATCATAATTATGCACAATGATTCATCATTTCTGTAAACATTGGATCAAGTGTTGTTTTTGGTCAAAAATCCAATTTGTATCAAGAAAGATTGATTGTCCTTTAATTAAGGAAAGTGATATTCATAAAGTGTACAAAAATATCCCACATTTCTACTCTAAATGCATACGAAAATGTGATTTCTAAATGTCAACATGAAGATCCACTCCATGACCTTGTTGAAATTGTAACCCAGAAAATTCTATTTAATATTTTATCTTTTAGACTCATACAGATAAATACATTATTTTTGAAGATGGAAATGCTCACCTTAAAACAATACTACAATTTAATCCAAGTTTCTGATTTTGAAAGAATTTGTCCCACGCCTACTTTATCATCTGCCTTCCAACTTTTCAACTTGTGCTCACACAGGATTCTCAAGAAATTCCCCAGCATATAGTCTGTTTCTTTATTCTTTAGCAATTTTTTTCCATAACAAGACATACACATTACATTCTATTCATTGTTGTTTCTCTTCAACATAATAGTTTATTTTTGTAAAATGTTGAACTCTACTAAGTTTTTACTAGATCGGTTTAGTTTGCTTAATATCTCTTGCTATTTATTGGCATTGTTACATTGAATTTTGTGAAACCAGCTATAATAAACCTGACATAATTACTCAGCTGAAATGCTGACAACTGAAATGCTGACAGAAAGAGTCCAGAATACATTTCCTTAGCCCGATGCATAAACATTACATCGTTTCAAACTATGCGCAGAATAGGCAGACATATCATGAGTCATGAAAACACAGGTGGTGTCCCATGTGTCCAAAATTAATATTATTTTGAACAGATTATTCTGGTGACAATTGCCTCTTTTCAAATGGTAAGCATTGCAGTATTTCATTTTTGTCAATCGGTCGAATTCTGTACGTGTTTTGCATCAGTATTGGTGACAGAAACCTTACGTGTGCAGAAATGCCAGACAGCGGTGCATATATATATATATATATATATATATATATATATATATCTCCAATAGTACTTTTCTACTGGTCATAAACCAGGAGAGAATATTGCATTGTCTGTTGTTCATTATTCATCTGTCTGTTAGCACAACTTTGTTATCACTACTTGTCAGAAACTAATTGGAGGATTGCAATGAAATTTTACACACACACACACACACACACACACACATTCATCCCATGGTCTAGTTGGCATGAAAACGGTGCAGCTCAGCCATCCATTATGACCATGATAGCAGCCAGTTTGAAAATCTTTTTTATTGTTGCTTCTTCCCAGTGGATGATCGTATCAACACCAGGTTTTCGCTCAGAGACTTATGATATCTGTTTGGTCCTAAATAAAAATGTTGCTGATCACCAGTATTTCCACCTTAGCAGACATCTTGAAAATCTTGTTATTGCATCACCTTCTGAATAGTTTTAGGGTTTAATGCCATTTTTCAGCACATGATGGGCTATACATGACAGCCAGTATTAATGGTGGTGGAAGAACCCGGGAAAACCCCGGAAAGAACCACCAACCCATGAGAAGCTACTGGCAAGCTTTCTCACATGCCCACATTGGCCAAATCCGAGACTCGAACCCACTCAGACAGAGGTGAGATGATAGTGATCTGTAATGGAGAGCACTTTAGACCACTCGGCCAGTTGGGGCCCCCCTTCTGAAGAGAAAGCCATATTGACATGGTGTTTTTGCCAGAAGACTTTTTATTAATAGCCACTACCACAGTGGCCATTTTTAAAACCTTATTTTCAGCATTCCTTCTGAATGTCTGGTCATATCTACATTGTGCTTTCATCAAAAGACTTTTTTTCATAATATCAAGTTGATCTTAAATGAAAATGGTGCTAATGTGATTATTCATTATGGCCGCCATAGCAGCCAGCTTGAAAATCTTGTTATTGTTACTTCTTCAAAAACAAAAATGGGATTTTCAACAGAAGACTTTCTAAGAGGTCTTGTTGGTCCAGATTTAAAATGGTGCTGTTCTGATGTCCAGTATGGCAACCAATGGCCATCTTAACAATTTTGTTATAGCTTCTCTTAAAAGGAAAGTAATTCTGACATACTGTTTTCATTTGAAGAGTCTTTTTCATGTCTAGTTGTTTCTAAATGAAATGATGGAGATTGACCCCCAATGTGGTCACATGCTAGCCTTCTTGAAAATAATATTTCTACTCTCTCTGAAATGAGTGCAGTATCAGCTTGGGATTTTTACCGCTCGACTTCTTATGATACCTAGTTAGTACTGAAGGAAAATCTTGGCAATCATTGGCCCAATATGGCTTCCTTAAAGCCATCTTAAAAAACTTCTCACTATTTCCCATGAATGGATGGTTGAATACATGGGGTTGTCACTAAACAACTTTCAGATGATGTCTGGTTTGCTCTAAAAGGAAATGATGTCAGTCTGACATCAATATGGCCACCACAGTAGCTGATTTGAAATTTTTTTTGTTATTGCTGAAGGATATCAGAGATATTTTCAAACACTCAGCAATTAAAAGTAAGAAATGTTCTTGAATTCCTGGAAATTCTTTTCAGCCAGGAGAATGTCAGTCCCTTCAAGAGACCCTTGTTGTTGTAGGTTTTTTTGTGACTCCATAATGATAAATGAATAAATAAATTTCACTTAGACTTAGCTTGGAAGATTACTTCCCATGGTAAATGTTTCAAAGTTAAAACATTAGTTACTGTATAAGTAGTGAAGACAGTGACTTAGGTTGGGAGTTTTCTCAAGGTAAACATTGCAAAGGTAAAACAAAAGTCGTCACACATTTCAGCAAAGACACTTCGACATTGCTTGGGAGTTTATTTCCCATGCGAAATGTTGCAAAGATAAAGGTCACCACTTCATCCTCTTCTCTTAACAATAAATCATTTTCAGACTTACTCTGAAGTATTATATAAACTTTCTCCAAACCAAATCTTCTGGATAATGCCATAACTGCAGATACATGCCATATTATTAATGTTGCAAAATATTAAATCAGTATAAACCATATAAAAATCATTTGTAAAAAATGTTTTCTTGTAATTATTGCCTTGTTATAAATTTAAGTTTTTGTTGTGCATATTTTATCTCATAATCATTCCTTACCAACTAAACACATAATATGCCATTATTCTGTTTGATTGAGGGTTGTTCATTACAAATCATTTCAGGTTAAAACATGGAATCAAGCAACTGATGTTATCTTTCCAGCAAAACATTAAAGATGGACAGATTTAAGATGCATATTTCATAACCACATATTGGTTCAATGTCATAATAAATTACAATTAATAAAAAAAATATGCAGAAACAGTTTCATACATCTTTAATAACCACCATTTAAAAGCGTGAGTGATTTTGTTGCCTGATTGGTTAATTGCTGTTGTTGATATATAATGCTCTCTATGGAGATGAGATAACTTTGTACTTGCATTTTCACAACATGAAAAGGGCCCCAGGGTTCTGCATGTAGCAGTCACAAAATCGGTGAAAATTGGTCCCCTATGAAAAATAGTGAATTCACAGTATTTTCAGGGTGGAACTTTTGTGTAAGTTTTAATTGAAATAATTGTGTGATTGGATTTTTAATGTAGCTTTAACAATTCTTTAGTCATATTGCTACAATGTCTGCAGTGTGGCAATTTATAGTGATATCTAGCACTGGGGCATCATGCTGCAGACATGTAGCATGATGTCCCACCCAGTCAAATTATTCTAACAACAGGCCAACCAGTCCTAACACTAACCTCTTAATGCTGAGCGCCAAGTGAGGCAGCTGTTTGTACCATTTTTATAAGACTTTGGCATGACTCGGCCTGTGTTCGAACCCACGACCTCCCACAAGGGCAGACACTCTAACCACTTATGCCACCAGAGCAGTCAGTAAAAAAATTAAATACATGCAATATTCAGATTCCTCATGATGAAGCCTGTTCTGTGTGTTCTCTTTATAAATGGTATTTTGAAACTGATGTAAACACATGGGAGAAACGGAACCATTTCCACCTGATGACAAGTTACTGCTATTTGTTTTCATCATTCATTAAAGAGATAGGTATCAAGCTCTTTTCTATTTTCTCCTCTTTACATCTGCTCATTGCACCCAGTTCATGAAGTAAATTCCATCTCAACATCCTTCTTTAATTTGTTGAGCTGATCATAATCTTCTCCATCTGAAACTCATTGGTAAATTGAGGAAGTACAAGGTCACTCATCCTCTCATAAGGTTCAGCATCTGTCAGAAAAACATTTTGCAGATGGTGGAATAGGGTTGCACTCTGGTTGTTGTCTTCATTATCTAGTACATGATGATTTGAGCTGTGCATACATGGATGATATCTGCCCTCTGCATACATGGATGATATCTGCCCTTGCTTGATGTAATCAGTCCTGTTCATAAGAGCTGTACTATAAGGCAATCAATTTTACTACAAATTGTCTGCTTTTGGTTGGAATATTTATTACTATAAAAGGCAACTCACATCATTCATGATGATCAGTAAGTATGTATGTGTGTGTGTATATTTGTATGTGCATTAATGTGTGTGTTGTTTTTGTTGGCTTTAACAGCACTTTTAATACATTATTGGCTATGTTATGCTGAGGAAATGGGAGCAAAGTCATTTTACCAAGGGCACACCAAGGCAGCTGATTGAGACAGATATCAAACCTGCAACCCTTGTATTATGAGTTTAACACTCTACCAACTAAGCTAATATGTTTCACACACACACACACAAAATCTAAAGGTGAGCACACAAGTTTTGCTAAACAGTCTTTGATTCAGTGAAAGAAAACAAATCAATATTTAAGGAAAGTAAGAGGAAAATGGGAAGAAATATAACTGAAGCATTTATTAGTATATTTTGCCGTAATTCATTCCTCATTCTGTAATATTTTTAATTATTTTCAAGATATCTTGAAACACAAATTAAACATTAGAAATTGGAATTTGGAAGAAATGGTAAGATTAACAATTTCATTTGATTCTGACAAAAATCCATACTTTGGGGTTATCTGTCCACATATCCATAATTTGACAATAATGAAAATCTGTCTTTTGCATAAAAACTAGTACATGTGATGACAGACTGAATCATTAAGTTCAATAACATATTGTTGGGACATTTTCTTGAATATATGCCAAAAGTCACTAGAGTAGATTCATGACACATTGACTGCAAGAAGAAATTCCACAAAATAAACAACACCAAACTATGTCAATGTACATGTATTATAAGTAACTACTCCCTTTAAATTTTCTCATAATTCTTGTGAAAAGAATCCTTTAAACCATTACATTAACTAAAATACAAGAATGTTCTTTTACAAATGATCACAAATTTCCTTCCCAATTCATGATGCATTAGTTTATATTTGGTTTTGTAAGTTAATATTTAAACAATAATTAGTTTAAAAGAGAGAAATATAATTGGTACTGGTTTGATATGACCCAAACCATCAAATCAGTGGTCCAGACCTTGTCTTAAGTGCAGTCCATACCCAGCCCTATACATCAGTATATCCTTATTGTATTGAATGATCATTTCCTTTGTTCACTGTAGATGTCTTGCAATGCAGTATGCATGATGTGACATCATGATGTTGATAATGACCAGAGATTATGACAAAATTCAAGACTGCTCCTGTGGCCCAGAGGTTCAAGCATCTGCCTAGGATGCAGGTGGTCATGGGTTCGAACCCCAGCTGAGTCATACCAAAGACTTATCAAAATGGTACTGATAGCTGCCTCGCTAGGCACTCAGCATTAAGAGGTTGGTGTTAGGACTTGTCAGCCTGGTGTCAGGATAATGTGACTGGGTAGGACATTATGCTACATGTCTGCAGCATGTTGCCCCAGTACTGGACATCACTGTAAACTTCTACACTGCTGACAACATAGTGATATGACTGAAAAATTGTTAAAGCTATATTAAAACTCCAAATTGCACACACACACACAAAATAAGACTAACAGAGTATATTCTATAGAATAGTTCATACTTTTGTGGTCAACTGACAACCACTAGGACCAAGTTTTATATTCTTGATAGCTGTAGGTATTAATATGAATATTTAACATACTCACCAAAGGAAGTTTGCTTTACCTTACAAATCTTAAAGGATTCATCTAGATTTCATGTGTAAACATTTGATAGACAAGGGGGCGGGGGGCAATTCAGGGTTCTCAGTAGATGTGTACCCTCTGAGTTTAATGCATGGAATTTAAATTTTACCTGTTTCTGACTCATGTGCATTTTTTGTGAAACATTGATTTTGGCCTGAGCATCAGTCTTGGTTACTTATGATTCGCCTCTGGCATAATTTTGTATGGAGCACAGACCTGCCAAACTTTATGATTTTACCGTAGTCTTATGGAAATGACCCTTAATATACCGACTTACGGAATAAAAACACAAATTACCGAAATTTGATTTTTCATGATAAAATCTAGATACTAGCTTGTCTGTTTTTTTTATTCGGATACAGGTTTTATATTAGGTTCCTTCTGAATTGGTCAGGGAACCAGACTAACTTTATTAGAATACCTCAGACGCTCTAAACTGCATGTATTTTGTAATGCAAAATGTCTGCATCTTAAGCTGTTGCTTTTTTTTAAAAAATGGCTTCAAACAAGCGACATGTCAGGACAGATATGACAATCAACCTCTTAAAAAGTTTTAATAGTACAGAAGAATAAAAGGGACTAATCAGATTCTTGGGGAAAAATTTAGGAAGGACAACTATTACGATTAGTAGACATCATGTGTTGATTTGAATATGCCACATGGCAGGAAAGACAATTGCCCTCAGGCCCATGTGAATTTTTTTTTTTTAATAAGGATTATATCAAGTTGAGAGATATGATGAAGCCAGTAAGCTTCTTGGGGTTTGGAATTGCAGTTTGTGAATCTGTGCTAGAGGTAGTTAAGGTTCTAGTAAACTTTACAAACTTTCGAGTTGAATGCAATGTTTACCATTGCTGCATCAGCCTTGAATTACACTTTTGGACGTAAATGCATGTTTCCAACTTGACAGTAGCAGTACATGATATTTTATTACACTTTACTGAAAACTGGTCCAATGTACAGAAAAAAATCTACTGCCTTATTGAGGTCTCTTTAGCATTGGCAGCTCTGTGAGTGTACACTGTCCATAGCTCATTGACCATATGCACCAGTGATCGACATTTGCCAGACTACTATTTACCCCATATCAGCCCCAATGCAAAATCAGTATGAACTGGGCAGAGCCAACAGGTCACTGCACATACCATTTTATAGTTACAAACTCTTTTCTTTTGAAAAATAAAAATTATTTATTTTCTTAGGCAAAAACATCTTCCCATATTACAGTAACCAGTGGGAACCAGTATTCTTGGCTGTTTTATGAGGTGTTATAGGTAATAAAGGGATCAAAGGTGGTTCATGATGGCATTCAAGTCTTTTGATAATAATCAACTGACCTTTGATTTTTGTGTCGTTAACTGTTCTTTTCATTGCTCAAGACTTTATAGAGGAATATCTAAGGCTAGTTGTTGCATATTTCAGTTCAGTTCATGCCTATTGCCACTGTATACCAGTACTATGAAATGTAAGGCTAGTTGTTACATATTTTAGTTCAGTTCATGCCTATTGCCACTGTATACCAGTACTATGAAATTTAAGGCTAGTTGATACATATTTTAGTTCAGTTCATGCCTATTGCCACTGTATACCAGTACTATGAAATTTAAAGCTAGTTGATACATATTTTAGTTCAGTTCATGCCTAGTGCCGCTGTATACCAGTACTATGAAATTTAAGGCTAGTTGATACATATTTTAGTTCAGTTCATGCCTAGTGCCACTGTATACCAGTACTATGAAATTTAAGGCTAGTTGATACATATTTTAGTTCAGTTCATGCCTAGTGCCACTGTATACCAGTACTGTGAAATTTAAGGCTAGTTGATACATATTTTAGTTCAGTTCATGTATAGTGCCACTGTATACCAGTACTGTGAAATTTAAAGCTAGTTGATAACATATTTTAGTTCAGTTCATGCCTAGTGCCACTGTATACCAGTACTATGAAATTTAAGAAAGAAAACTAACTGGCTTAGAAACATGAAATTGTTGGATACATATCTTGTCCAACTCAGAAACTTTCTCCTTAGGATGAACTTGGCTTGGAGGAGTATTGGAGATCAGTCATTAACTTTAAAAACCCAACAACAGAAAAACCGTAATTTGATATTTCTTACAGGCTGAGTGTGGTTGTTTTGCCACATTCTAATGCTGATAGAGAGAAGACATCCTCTATTCTTCTCAAAAATAAAATTATTTAAGGGGAAATCTAGACCAGAAAACCATTGAATGCCTCTTAAGTGTGAAACTTATAGTCCCAATTAATGCTATCAGTTGTTACTCATTAGTAATCTTGTGAATGAAGCTAAAAATGGTTGTGGGTTTTATTTTTTTGAAAATCTTTGCAGTGAACTACAAGATATACACCTCTTCTTCATTAAACTGTAATACACTGGCTCATATTAATTAATCACAATGTCTTGAGAAGTATATTTTCTTTCCTGTCTGTCTCAGAAATGACTTGATGGTGATGATCATTCCAACACTTAGACTCCAAAGAAACAGAAAGTTAGTAATAATTTTGAGCAGAAGGAGAATAAATCTCCTAATGTTGTCAGAATCTTAAGCATCAGTTGCAAAATATTGTACAGGTGTTTCCCTTTATTTAACATGAGACAAGAAATCTTGGAGCATCAGTTTGCTCCATGAAGAACAAACAATCCAAGCCTTGAGATCATGACTCAAAAACAAATGATTCTTAAGATTTCAGTTTTGACGACTGAGATTTTCATTTTGACTTTGAGATTTGGGGTTCAAGGGTCAAATGACTCTTCAGATTTGAAATCTTTGAGAACCCTGCAATTGTCAAAGTAATGAGAGACTAGTTCATTTACAAAGATCAGATTAGATATAGATCCAGGAATCAGTCTGTTTGAGTATAGATCCAGGAATCAGTCTGTTTGGGTATAGATCCAGGATCAGTCAGTTTTGATATAGATCCAGGAATCAGTCTGTTCTATTACTGGCTGTGTTGGCTGCAATTGAAATAAGGCAGGCATTTTGGCATATGGTCTAAATTGAATACAGCATTATCTGGCCATATACTTACCAGTTTTCAATGACCCTGAATGTCTGCAATAACTCAAATTGATAGAAAACAAGTAAAATGCCATTTATGTTAATAATAGATGACTTAGCCATTTACTGTATTGATAATTGCACATGTTAGCCTTGCAGCTGAATCTAACAGTTAATAAATTCATTATTGTTTAACAGATTGTGAACTTAGACACCTGTTGTACAGCAAGATGTTTTAAGTAAGTGGCTTAGCCTTCATAACATTATATATATATATATATATATATATATATATATATATATATATATATATATATATATAATATATATATCCTGTCAGTTTTATGGATCCAAGCTGTTCTTGCTGACAAACAGGTGTGCATATGCTGATGAAACTGGAAATTTAAAATACTTTGTATTAAAATGGAGAAACTTGGATACAGGGGGTTTATGCTAACGGGGGTTTTCCTGGATCTTTTATAGCTGTTCAAGAATCCACAATTTATGTACAAGTTGTTCAGGTTTCAACCATGGATGATGATTAGCAGTTCATTACAGCTGTTGGAAGCTTTATCAGCTGCTTCACAGTAATTATATTGAACCTGCAATTTTTAGTAGCAGTTCATGGGATATGGATAAAAGCTTATCCTTTATTGAATACATGCATGGAATTCATTTAAATAATCAACAGTACATGATATTCCATGTTAAGTCAACAGAATTTGATAGTCCATGATACAGTCAACAGTATTTGATAATCCATGATAGTCAGCAGTTCTACTATATAGTCCATGATAGTTGACAGCACTTGATAGTCCATGATACAGTCAACAGTAAGAGATAGTCCATGATATTGTCAGCAGTACTAGATAGTTCATGATACAGTCAACAGCACTAGATAGTTCACGATACAGTCAACAGTATGAGGTAGACCATGATACAGTCAACAGTAGTAAATAGTCCATGATACATTTCAACAGTACTAGATAGTTCATGATACAGTCAGTAGTACTAGATAGTTCATAATACAGTCAATAGTACAAGGTAGTCCATCATACAGTCAACAGTAGTAAATAGTCCATGATACATTTCAACAGTACTAGATAATCCATGACACAGTCAACAGCACTATATAGTCCATCATACAGTCAACAGCACTATGTAGTCCATCATAGTCAACAGCACTATTTAGTCCATCATACAGTCAAAAGCACTATATAGTCTGTCATACAGTCAACAGCACTATATAGTCCATCATACAGTCAACAGCACTATATAGTCCATCATACAGTCAACAGCAGTATATAGTTCATCATACAGTCAGCAGCGCTAGATAATCCATGACACAGTCAACAGCACTATATAGTCCATCATACAGTCAACAGCACTATATAGTCCATCATACAGTCAACAGCGCTAGATAATCCATGACACAGTCAACAGCACTATATAGTCCATCATACAGTCAACAGCACTATATAGTCCATCATAGTCAACAGCACTATATAGTCCATCATACAGTCAACAGCACTATATAGTCCATTATACAGTCAACAGCACTAGATAATCCATGATAGTCAACAGCACTAGATAGGCCATGATACAGTCAACAGCACTAGATAATCTATGATACAGTCAGCAGTATTTACCCTAGATAATTCAACAAAATCTTTCAAAATGTTTAAGATTCCATCAATCAGATACCATATATACTGCTCATAAGTTAAGTCCAATTGGACACAACATAGACCCTAATCTGCCATTGCATAATGCATCAGCAGATTAGGGTCTGTATTGTTTGAGCTACTGATTACTCCAGACGTACTGCATAGACCCAGATTTGCCATCACAATTGTGATGTAGATCTGGTCTGTGTAGTTTTCAGATGGACTCAACTTCTGAGTACATACATTATATACCGTTTAATGTCAAATGAGTGAAATTAATCTTATTTGTTCCTATTTATGGTGTGGGTTTTGTTTTATCAGCTTTAGCTTAGGCGAGAAATAAGGTTAACATAGGTGAGATACAGTGGTAATTTATTCTCAGAGGCAGCAGCATCAATGTTGGTTAAGGTTTCTGTATGGTCTTGCCCTTTGAAAGATTGCTTTCATTCTTGAACAGCAGCAACGGAAAAATTTGTTATTTCATACCCATACACCCCAAGCCTTCCCTGTGACCCTCGGGCAAAGGCAAGGTTATTTAAAATGAAAACATACATGTGTCTGTATGAGGCATGAGATCCTGCAAGACGCATAATTCCTCTAAATTTCAAGTATGAACAGAAGTTTAAGGTGCATAATACATGTGGCCTTTAGTGCATCAGAATATTAGTCGCTGTTGGTCACCTTCTATATGCATTCAGCATATCAAGAGAAATGGTTTAGATGTGCGGAATTATTTCAGTCGTAGTACTTTCTATTGATTCAGATTGAGCATAGCATGTGCTTGTGCTATACTGAGGCATAAGACAGATGTCAGAGCTTTGAAAGTGCAATTGTATGTTTATTGTTGTTGAATGACATATTATCTCTAGGATTATCTCTGTACCTTTTAGTGTGTGTGTGTATGTGTGTGTGTGTGTGTGTGTGATTTGGATTTTTAATGTAGCTTTAACAATTTTAGACATATTGCTACAATGTCTGCAATGTTGCAGTTGATAGTGGTGTCTTGCACTGGGGCTTCATGTCACAGATATGTGGCATCATGTCCAACCCAGTCATATTATTGTGACACCAGGCCGACCAGTCCTAAAACTAACCTCTTATTGCAGAGTGCCAAGCAAGGCTGCAGGTAGTACCATTTTTATAAATCTTTGGTATGACTCGGCCTGGATTCAAACCCACAACCTCGCACTTCCGAGGGGCGCTCTAACCCTTAGGCCACCAGAGCGGTGTACCTTTTGTTAAAAATTGTGCAAACCAAAATTGGGCAGCATGCACGCTTCCACATTTAACTTCCAAAACTGGTTGCATAAAGTTTACTTGCTTTAAGTATCAGCATTCTAAAGTGTTAATTATTTATTATGTTTAATTTTGCTCTGTTGCATTGGCGAAAATCCTAAAAATTTCATCTAATGGTCTCTCCTAAGTTAATTTATATGGAGAAAAACTCATCTTAGTGTAGCAGGCATTTAATTCTCAGGTTGTCTTGTACACAGTACAGACATAAGTTGATTGACTATGCTACTCTTGTGCTGGTGTAAGGTGCTTTTGAGTGTAGTTAAGTGATCTATGATGTCAAACTGGCAATTCTTGTACTTAGTGGGTGTAGAATACACTCAACATCACAAGTATGAATTGGGGTCATCTTAGCCATTTGGTGGATTACCTTGTTTGTTTTAGTCTATTCTTAAAGAATTTGAAGTTGATGTAATTCGCCTTGTCATAAATCAAGCCAGATTCTAACTCCTGATACCACTGTGAAGTTTAGGCCTGATTACACCTATAACACCCAGATGTTACACAGTGTAGTGAGGAGTAATTCACTGGCAACTGAGCAGGTATCAGTGGAAAATGATAAATACACTTTGTGCATACTAGCATAACAAGAAAGACAGTAGTTTGCTGATAGTAAGAGATTCCTTTAAGTTTTTATATAGCAAAGTGTGAAATAATGTTCCTGACCTTTGTTATAAAAACCACAAGGAAAAAATATTAAGACCAGGAGCTGTTATTTTGGGTACCATGCATTTTACACGCAGTATGTGTATTGTGCGCTTGTGTGTTGGCATGTTTATTCATGTGCAGGTATGTGCATAAGTAGTTACATCTGTTAACTGTCCTAACAATGATTCGGGTTTTATTCACTCAGAAAGAATGATTCTTCCTGCATTCTCAAGAGGTTGCTGTGTTTTGTTCACTGTCTGTGCAGTGTATCAGGCAAAACTGAGTTATGCATATGCATGTCAGAGCATGGTCACTTGTAGGTTAGATCCACATTGTCTGCGTATGTTGAGAAAAATGTATATATCTTCATCTGAAGGTTTTTATTTCCTCCTGCAGCCCACACAGAGGTTGCAACAGATGACGAAGATGGTTTACAGCACAAAGGAACAGGGATGCCCCACCCAGACATTAAGAAGAAGAAGGGCCTCAGACGTTTCTTTGGCAAGTGAGTGGATTGTTTATTGGCAAAAGATTTTAGCATATCCCATAAATGAGAAGGCTATTGCAATATCTCAAAATGGCAGAGGTAGTTGATTTAATTTTCTTATGGCCAACTTTGTTTCAAGGTTTTACTACACTAATTAAGTTCTTTATATATTTCCTTCATTTTTCTTATGAAATCCAATGTTATTAATTCAGATGCACCAAAACCAACTTGTGTTAGTCACAAACCTTGGCACGGTGCCTATTAAATGTATAGGATATGTCATGTTTTCGAAAATTAGTTTCATTTGATTGAAATGATTGGAAATTTGAGTGCAGTTACCTTTTTAGAACATACCAAATCACACCTGTTTGCTTATTCATCTTAGGCAGCCATGAGGCTGAACTTGGAAAACTGTTTTATTTTATTTTCAGACTACAATGCTGCTTTGTTTTTAATGCAAGTAATTATTCTTCACTGGTATTTCTACAGGGAAAATCTCAAGAATAAATCTGAATCGTTTTCTTAGTGACTGCAGTAGGATTGGCCCAATAGCATAGTGATGCCTTGAAAAGTGATTGGCCCAATTAGCATAGTGATACCTTGAAAAGTGATTGGTGCAATTAGCATAGTGATAACTTGAAAAGTGATTGGCCCAATTAGCGTAGTGATACCTTGAAAAGTGCTTGGTCCAATTAGCTTAGTGATACCTTGAAAAGTGATTGGTCCAATTAGCATAGTGATACCTTGAAAAGTGATTGGTCCAATTAGCTTGGTGATACTTTGAAAAGTGATTGGTCCAATTAGCGTAGTGATATCTTTAACTGAAGTTACACATTTATCCTTAGGTTTTAATAGATGTACTCCTTTAAGTAATAGATTAAGGTTCACCTCTGATACATATTTCATCACAATTATGTTAAGAAAATGATACATAGTTTTATAAGCCTCACATGCCTTATTGATCTGAGTTTGGGATCAATGAAAAGGTAGGAGAAATATTAAAGAAAAAGCAAATGTTCTGGAACAGAACATCAGTGGAACTACAGTATTTTAAACAGCAAGGTTCAACATCTCTTTTACATTAGAATCCCACCTATTCACAATTCAACATAGCTTTTGGGATGTTGTCTTTACCAATTCATCAGTGTTGCTAGTGCATGAGAAGGAACTAAAGGTTATATATATTTGGCTTAACTGCTAGACTATCTAGGCCCGTTTTCTCTAAGGTATTGCTGAATTTGCTTTTATATGGTTTAATTTTTTTTTTATGCATTTTTTGATGTATATTGGAATAAAATTTTCTTTCTGCTGTCAGATTAAAAAGGAGTGGATCACAGGACTTCCATGAACGAGAGAGACTGGATGAGTTCCGCAGAGGAGGGGTGAGGGCAACTGCCACAGCACGGCTTGGTTGGTCCAGGGATATCCGTAGTGCTGAGTATGTACACCAGGCTGGCATTAATGCTACTTATTTATTTTTTTTATTGAAAATTGATTTAAGAAATTTTTATTCAAATTGTAAAATTCATTAATGTTAAAATAGGAGTGAAAATCCTTACATAAATGTTTTAAAACAAACCAGATATATCTTGTTTTCCAGTGATATGAATTTGCCCTTTGGTAGATGGGACACAGAACGGGTTGTGGCATGGATGAATGAAATAGGCCTGAACATGTACCTCACTGAGTGTCGTCGCTGGGTGCGGCATGGGGATCAGCTTCTCAAGGCATCATCACATGAACTTGAAAAGGTAAAAACTTTTCTGGATTTGGTCCAATTAGTGAATCTTGATCAGTCAGATTATTTGTTGATATTGCTGTTACCTAGCCACCTTTTTGTTGTTGTGTGAATTTTCTTGTTTATTTCTTCCCAGAAATAGTTTGGCAAATAAAAAAAAACCTAATAATAACTGATTGGTGATCTGGAATACAACTTACTGCACCTTATTATTTGAAATGTATTCAGTAATTAATTTCGTTTGTTTTTGTTTGTTTTTTTTACTTGTTCTTGATGTTTTTAAAAAAAATTGAGCTTCAAAGCCAGACTAGTCATCAATTAGCTGTGAATAAAATTCGAACAGAATGCACTCACCTTGCAAGAGTTTTGCCCTACCAAGTTAAAAATTCCAGTTACAAGAATATATATTGAGTTGTACAAGAGTTTTGCCCTACCAAGTTAAAAATTCCAATTACAAGAATATATATTGAGTTGTACAAGAGTTTTGCCCTACCAAGTTAAAATTCCAATTACAAGAATATATATTGAGTTGTACAAGAGTTTTGCCCTACCAAGTTAAAAATTCCAATTACAAGAATATATATTGAGTTGTACAAGAGTTTTGCCCTACCAAGTTAAAATTCCAATTACAAGAATATATATTGAGTTGTACAAGAGTTTTGCCCTACCAAGTTAAAAATTCCAATTACAAGAATATATATTGAGTTGTACAAGCAGGATAATATACAGATACAACTACAACATTTATTCTTTATGTTAATTATGTTAATTATGTTAATTATGTTACATGTTAATTACGTTACATTTGCAGGAACTTGGGCTGAGACATCCTTTACACAGGAAGAAATTGCAGCTGGCATTGCAGTTAGTCAGCACTGAAAACCCAAACCGTGACAGAGTTTCTGAGCTTGATCATAATTGGGTCACGCGTAAGTTTAAACCATGTATTTGACATATGTAATACAGTCAAGCCTGCAATGGCAGTCACCTGTACATAACAATCACCTTTATCAGAGACCATTTGATGCTCCTACAACAGGGAAGGCCATCTTAGGTTTCCACAGCAGTGTCCACTTGTCCAGTCATTTCTTTGTTAGAGCTAAACAGAGCATAGTAAAAGTACTATTATTTCTTAACTGATTCAAGCCATCTGTATTCTGTGTACTTGGATACACTTTTATCATAAAATTATAGTTATTAATAATAATAATAGTAATATTAATAGTAATAATAATTATAATAATAATAATAAAAGCAGTGGCGGTAGTATTTGTTGTTATTGTAGTAGTGGTAGTAGTTTCTGTTATTTCAGTGGTATAAAATTATCTGTTTACTTGACAAGATAGAATTTTTTAATGTAAACTTATAATTAAAAGTACCATTTATAATGGACATTATTTCAACCTCATCTTCTGCCATATCAATAGCTTGACACATGATCTTAGTCATATTTAGTGTATTACTAAAGGATGTTTTTGGTGCAGCCTTTAATTTTGTAGAACAAATGTTTCCAATTAGTAGCCACTATCACTGCTTTGCAATTTGTCCCAGGTTTGAAAAGTCTGTCTTTAAGTATCTGTATAATTATATTGTCCAACTAGGCTTTACAACTGATCATACAAATCCATCAGGTAGTACACCATACAAATCCATCAGGTATTACATCATACAAATCCATCAGGTATTACAGTATACAAATCCATCAGGTAGTACACCATACAAATCCATCAGGTATTCCATCATACAAATCCATCAGGTAGTACATCATACAAATCCATCAGGTATTCCATCATACAAATCCATTAGGTAGTACATCATACAAATCCATTAGGTAGTACATCATACAAATCCATCAGGTATTCCATCATACAAATCCATCAGGTAGTACACCATACAAATCCATCAGGTATTCCATCATACAAATCCATCAGGTATTCCATGATACAAATCCATCAGGTAGTACATCATACAAATTCATCAGGTATTCCATCATACAAATCCATCAGGTAGTACATCATACAAATCCATTAGGTAGTACATCATACAAATCCATCAGGTATTACATTATACAAATCCATCAGGTAGTAC
>JAECUM010029760.1:0-16334 GCA_016617855.1 Megalonaias nervosa
TATATATATACCACATTCAACTCCTACACGTCACTTCGACAAATACTACTATTCCTCACTGTGAATGGGATACATGCTAAGCAACATGGGAAAGAATAATTATATAACACCTCATCAATGTTGTATTCAACGTAAATTCCTACCAGAAAATGTGTGGAAATTTCTTGGCTAATACGATGGTTCTCGTACGCTAATACTTTTTTTCAAAAGTAGAAATGGTAGCTTCGATGTCCCTTGTAGCTGACACAATACCAGTGGATATAATTCTTCCACTACATAAAAATGAAGAGACGTCATGGAAGAGAGTGTGCTCGATGATTTTACATCAAGAGGTAATATCTTCCATGTTCCCTCAATATCTGCTGCAGGCGAAAAGAACTTTAATCACATATTTCTGGACATAGCAGGCAGATTTATATAAAAAACACAAAAACAAAAGTACACCTACATCTACATATTGCCAGTTTATCAACACCAGCAGTGTACTCTCCAAATCAGCTTTAATACAAAATATTATATTCAAAACGTTGAGACCATGGAATGTTTCCTCCGACAGCGAAACATTCAAAGCAATAGATATACTGAGTTATCTGAATACTTGATGAATCAATATTAGGACAAATAACTGATAGCAGTGAATGAATAAGTAAATACGCTCCAATGAAGTTATAAAATATGGACTCATGGGAAGGTTGATCGGATATCATTTATCGCCCAATACCATCCCGGCAATGCAAAACTTCGTCAAACCCTCCCGTATAACATTCCCCGCATGTAAATGATGAATTAATCAAAAATCTATTGTTGATATTGATGTATAATTCCTCTTATGTAGGATTGTCCTTATCCTGCAGGAATGATATGTTTACATTACTGAGCTGTACATTAATGTGCAAGCAATTACACCTCATAAACTGATCTAAGTGAGAAAAAGTACATAATCATTGAAGCGTGACAATTAAATGGCATTGACCTTTTATATGTTGTGCACCTTATAATGCATACACGTAAACAATATATTGTGCATATCCGCTAGAACTTTAGAGTGTCTCCTTTACCAACTTCTAGAATGATCGCATAGTAGTATATATGTGTATGTGTGTATGAATATTATATGTATTGGCATATTAACATGCGTAAGTTAACCACGAATCACATATTGTACTGTACCTAACTATTTTAGTATACGATGTATCTTAAACATTTTAGAATGGTCTACATGACAAGACACAATAACAATTTTTGTTGATCTCTTCCTCCATTCTATTCTCTCTCCGTCCAATATTCAGTCATTGTCACTGAGGTAAACAACAGCGAATTTGCATACACAATTGTTTCCAACCTAGATTAAAATATAAGTTTATATATCTATTAATATTGTAATAGTGATTCCAATTGAAAGAGCAATATTGTTTGTCTCTATGCATGTTCATGTTCACTTTTATATCTCTCATTTATAACTCTGATAATTAGAGCCTATATTTTCTGATCTCAGATACATTTTACTACAGCAGGACGTATGTAGGGGGACTATCTAACCAATAATAATTATATGTATACAATTTTCTACTAATGTTTAACATATTTACGAAAGACTTTGCTTGAACGAATTAAGCCTATTTCAATGTATTAAATTTTTCTTACAAGCCCATTGTCTTCAGTAATAGATTCATATCAACAATACGGAGTGGAAACTTCAAGAGATGGTCCCCTATTATTGACAATTGTTACCAACAATGCCACAAAATATAATGCATATTTGCATTTACGCAGAATGTGATGCATATGATTCCATTTTAATGCAAATGGTTGGATTCCTTGTAGTCCATTGTAACTGACATAAAATATAAATTAAACATAACTTGTTAATACACATGTCGAGGGGGTCTCGGCATTGTTTGCTTTTTTATTATTGAACTCCACCAAACAATAAAAGAACATATCGTGCAGAGGCAATTTATCATTGCTAGTTCTCGGATACGGAGATACCTAAGCTTACTATTTATCATTTCATCCATCTTTGCCATTTTAAAATCTAATGAAATAAAGCATTATAACGTCGTATGAAATTGATATAGGAGTTGTTGAAGAATCCATAGATATGTACAAAGCATCCTTCTGCAGTAATGAGGTATACTGCTTTGGACAAGAATTATCTTCGTACTTCTTTATATACAGATGAAAAGGCAGAACCACTTCCTTAACTTAACAGTCAAGATCAGATAAAATAAATTTAAATGAAACATGGCAACATAAAGTGTACGGAAGCATTTAATCTTACACCATATTTAAAATCTGCATAATGTGACATATATATATATATTACTGTCATACAGATTAGGTACATTTTAATTCGTACTCTAAGGATATGCGAAGCGAGGTCCGCAGGTAAACGACACCCGTCATCCTGCTGGCATACACCACTTCAGGAGAAAGCACACATCCCCAAAAAGAGATACTACATACCTTTTGCCGTGTTTATAGCCTGTAGTCCTGATATGGACATATAAGCGTTGTGATTAAAATGTGATGGATTTTTATGTTTTTATATATTGTTTACGTGCAGATTCTTCTTTAAATGTCTCATCAAAATTAAAATGTAAGTGGTTTCAGGAGTTCATATATCGAGCAAAGGATGTCTAGTACACAGTTCAAACCCGAAGAGCTTAGATCGGATTAGTTAACCATTGCATGTAACTAGGTGGAGAATACATTACGGTAGCGAATAACGATTTATCAAAACAGGCTTTCATGATATTGGCATAACATATTTGATAGATGACAGTGACAGGGAAAGGTGAAAACTGTGATCAGGTATCGTTACCCAGATACAAGAAAACGAAAACAAAGGAGCAAATAGGACTGTGTGTGTGTGTGTGATTTGGATTTTTAAACGTAGATTAAATACTTTTTCAGTCATATCGCTACGATATCTGCAGTGTGACCAATTATAGGGCTATCTAGCATCGGGGCATCGTGCCTCAGACATGTAACGTGATGTTTCACCCGGTGATATTATTCTACCAGTCCTAGCACTAACCTCTTAGTGCTGAGAGCCTAGCGAGGCAGCTGTTAGTGTCATTTTTTGTAAGTATTTGGAATGACTAGGCCCGAATAGGAACCCACAACCTTCCGCATCCGAGGCTGACGCTCTTACCACTCGTCCACCTGAGCGGTCGCAAATAGGAAAGTAACAAAAGTCATGATAAATCTTTTGGATATATTTACCTCTACAATACAATCAAATCGGCCTATGAATTTTTTGACATTGTATTTAGATAAGCAATATATTGTGAATGACTAGAATTTGCAGGACCAATCATTAATTTCCTCATAAATCAATAATTAATGTTGGGAAATGGTAATTTCCACATTTGTATCGATTCTGCTAACATGACGTTTTATTCATTGTTTTTAAAGATTTTGGAATTGTCTTATGTCCTTGAAAAGGCTTTCCTTTATATCATATTGTTAGAAATTTACATTGATCCCTATTATGAATGGCGAGATAGCTGTAAATGTTTACGAGGACGATTAATTGTCTAAATAATTTACAAATCAATATATCCGTCGCGATAAACTTTGAAAGAGAGTACTTCTTTTACTCAGGCTCTACAACTGAGATTAAATATCACTGAATGGTAACCATGTCTGTAAGTAAAAGAGGATGTTTTCATATAGGCTCAATGATATGACTTAGCCCAGGGATTTATATTTGTTCAGTCAGATAGATTAAAGTGATAGACACCAACGAGTCTCGATTTTTCTCTGATAGATCGTTTTACTAGGTACTAAACAGTAAGAACATTACAGTTTATCAACATACTAATGATGTCACTAATCCTAAGTTGAGGGAGCATTTAAATTTATTCTAACAACCTAGTGTTTAATTTTTTATTTTTATTTTGTGTTACTAGTCTCTATCATCTCACATCAAAGAAGTAAATTTGCACTTTCAATCTTTTCATTTGATAATGATGGCAGCCTATGTCATGTAAAGCCATACAATGACATCGAGAAGTCGCATAGACTATAACATTATCATAATATCTTTCAAATGCATTTTAATATGGTGAAATTGCTCAAGAACGGAAATAACTCTCCATATTTTCACACGCATATAAAAATGATATATATCCCATCTGAATAGAAAAAGCAAACCTTCCGGAATCTACAAATAATGCACAATACTTATTATTTCTCTCAATTCTACAATACATACCTGTGTCTGTTGTGAGGTCAACACCTACTCAGAGGAGCAAAATATCGAAATCTGTAGAAAATACTGATATTATATGTGCTGATTATTCCTTGATAAACAAACTTTCCTTTCTCAATAAGTCTTCCTCTCAGTAATTTGCTTAAAATAAACACATGAGTACTTTGGTTGTTTAATCCAGAATTATGAACCATTCGTTACGAAATTATCTGTATCTATTGCTTGAAAATCCACCAACCCTGTGACTATTGCAAAATTAAGCAATAGAGTAGTTTAATACAGTCGTTGATTATCAGGCACTATATCCTTATTTGAGAAGTATTATTTTAGTTAACATGTGTTTATTCAGGGAGTAGATTGCAGCTGTTCATCTCCAATGTCTACATCTGCCAGACGTAGTCTCTGGTCAAGTGACAGTTGGAATAATGACTTCTTTACCCATCGAGGGCATGCATTCATTACTAGGAACTGACCTAGGTGGAGATGAGGTCGTGGTTATTCCATTTTTATTTTGTTTTAGATCAAACTGTCGATCTCGTTGAGCATAAAATGCTTGACTTACACCATACGTGTGCACATATTAGAGATATGACAAACTGAGTTCTTAACAACGCCTAAAAATACTCATGGGTGTATGTTGACAGCGATACCAATGTTAAACTTTCAGTCAATTTAGCTGTACCTGTTCCACACAGTGTAGATTTAGAAGATGGCATGCAATCACGCTGTAATGGCTTTGGTTTAACCAATCGACATAATTCGTATATATCCAATAATCTGGAGCAGAAACAATCACATCTTCAAACACAAGAGAAGAGTGACCTAAAACATTTGTTTGTTGAATATGAGTTCTTGTTGTCATATGTTCCAACACTAACGAATAAAACCTTCCATGACACTGAAACTGTAGATTCTACAACTATGAAATAGCATCCGTAATGGATGAATCGTCTCTGCGAGGAATGAAAACAATTTAATATTTGCTTGGGAGTGATTACAGAAATCAAAGTATGTGTAAATGAAATTTTCACCATGTATTGTTAAGTCGAATGAAGGTAATAGTTCAGCATGCATATCGACTATAGAAAATTGAATAGTATGACCAGAACAGATTCAATTCCAATGCAGAGAATGGATGGATTTATTGACAAAATTGGAAATGCAAAATATGTCACCATGTTTGACCCTTTGAAAGGATTTTGGCAAGTTGTGCTCACTGAAAGAGCAAAGATAATTTCAGCGTTTGTAACTTTTGATGAATTTGCCATTTGGTATCAAGGGCTTTTCTTTCAAATTACGAGAGTTCAATGAACATGATAACATCTGGTCTACCTAACTGGGACGATTACGTCGTTGACGTCATGTTCTACAACCACACTTAATCATTTGGAAACCATAGGGATCTTTTTGGGTCGACATAGTGATGCAACCTTGACAATTTATTCAGGTAAAGGTGAACATTTTCCTAGTTTAGTAAACTATAATCGATCATAAGCTAAACATCTAATATTCGCTAAATGGTGTGAGATAATATATGCAACCCTAATGATCCTAGATGATTTTATTTTCTCTGAAAAGAATGTAATTTGCTACATTCTATTAAAGATTTCCAGACTACTTATTTACACAGGTTATTATATTTAACAGAATAATGAAGTTATTGATTTCTTTCCGAGATATTTGTTTCATATTATGCGCACTTACTTGTTAAAGGGAATTTACTAAATTAAATCTCTCTGCCACTTTAGGCCTTCCTTTTCACATTTTCTAAGAACAATTGTTTAAAGTTCCCAGTAAATAGAGGAATAATGTACTTCATCGTATTTGTACAGGTCATAACATGCATGATAATACAAAACTCATGTCAATTCTGTTTATAGTCGGATTATTATTTTTGTATTGTTCTTGTCCTTCCATTTTCAATGGGTTTTGTTTGAATTTGTTTGCTTGTTTGTCTGTTTTTCAATATGAAACGACGAGTAATCAACAAGTACGAAATGGCACATAGTCTGTAATTTATATAGTCTGGTTTGTATTAAAGAGAGTGAATTCATTGCATAATACGTTTTCATTGTAAGTGAAGGCAGGAATAAAACTAACGAAACTTCCATAGCATCCGATACTAATGTTGATGTGATGTCGGACAATTGTTTTTAATGCAAACATGACATCATAGCTCATTAATATATAAACAGGTAACGGTGAACACAGTTAGAGACATCGCATAGCATAACTTACATTATTTATCGCTTGTGTTGATACCATATATTACTGTTAAATCATTACATATTTGATTGCAATTATTGACTGAGGAAGCATGAAGTTGTAAGATATTTTATACATTACATATGCATGGTTCAACTGGTCAATCAGCTTCATTCTTCAGTTGCAAATACCTGCACACATATTGGTCAATGTATGTGTTTTACACAGTGGGCTTCATTAATGGAGAGAATATAAATAATTTAAAATTTGTACACGACGTTGGATGGATGAAAACAATACCAAATCTACAAAATTCTTCATCAAATCTCACTGATGGAGTGCTATCAAACTTTCTTTGATCATGGTGTACAATTTACTAGAATTTACTGAACTTAAGAAATTTGTGTCAGCTATGTACTAAATTTCCTTTAGCTGTTTATACGATATAGGACGAAAAGAGGAAGGAAAATTGTAAACTGCTTTATGTTTTTTATAGGATACAGTAATTGTGGGTATATTCAACTGTTGACGAGACAATATTACACACGTACATCATGTCATGTTTCCACATGGAATATAACTGTCAATAAAGTCTTAAACCCTAATTAGTTGTTATAAAGTTTTTTTGTACAGTTTCTAAGATTTTCTAATAAGGATTGATAATCAGTTTGTATTGGATGCATAACAACGTACACAGCAGAAAGAAATTCCCAAACCATTTTATTCGTAACCTCGCGAAAACAATTACAAAGAAACAAGTAAAAATTACTTTAGGTATCCATATCACTTTGAAGTTGACGACGATGATAATAACGACACTGCTACTACTACTACTGCTGTTCCTACTACTACTACTACTACTACTACTACTACTACTACTACTACTACTAATAATAATAATAATAATAATCGTATGATAGTCGATGAGGAGAGTAGCTGGTTGCCCATTTGTTCTGATTAGACCCATACAGTTACAAGCGTCTGTTTTCAAAAATACAATTCTGTAACTCCAAGATTATGTATCTTGTGTACATTACTTCATATCAGTAAGATAAATATAACTTGATCAAAGTCAATAATTTAAGAGTACGTAGATCCAAACAAATTTAAACACATCTCTTTCAGCACATTGTTTAACTAGTATCGGCATCTTTCCTCACACACATGAGATGATGATGGGAATGATGATGGTTAAGATGATGCTGATAAGGATGCTGATAATACAGTTCATTTTTTCTTTACGAAATTGTTATGTCAAATCATTAAATTATGGATCCTTATATGCAACTGAATGTATTGTTAGACTCTCTTGTGACCTCGTTGTGTTCATGTGATGGAAAAACCACGAAACCACGTTTAGTGTAGCTTCTTCTGCATGTTCCATGTTCAGTCGCTACTTGTCGCGCTTTACAAACTGTTGCAAAGAACTTTAAAAACATTCCGTTCTGTCATACAGTTAAGACATTATTGCCTGAAACCGTTTAGATTCTCTTTCTTGACAATTTATATATACAGACTATTTATTCGTGGCATTGCAAACGTGTATCATTGTACACATTTAGTAAACACGGTCTTTAAAGAAATGACTTTCCAAGTTGAAGGTAAACAGCGGCCCCAAGTGGCGATTAAACATCTATGCACAACAACTGTCTCTTTATTATTTTCCAAAGTGTTTGTATATTTACTTCAAATAGTAGAAATAGTATTCATAGAGGGGCACTTAACTTGCTTTTAATCCGTTTTGCTCAGCTTTTTATTTGTTGTTTCAATTATTTCATGAAACCAGTTCCGTCCACATAATCAGTGGTTAATAGATTTTGTAAACGAAGTCGGTAATTTGCCTCACTTTGTGTCATATACATTTTTAAACAAAACTATAAGAAATCAAACAAGTTTCGAAGTTACTTTCCTTACGACTGAATAGGCACAAACCAAGTAACATAATGAAGCAAACTCAACAAGTTTTGTAAAATTTGACAAATAGTTTAATTATCAAAGTTGTAAATAAAACGTGCGAAGACCTTACAGTCTTTTAAGGTTAATCCAAAATTATCCTGATAAAACTTTATGAAAGTCCAAAACAAAGAAAAGTTCCATATAAATTTAAATACCGGGAATGTACTAGTCCACCAAGATTCGTGATGTCTTCAAGATGACGTTGTCCATAACTCCTTTGAATAAATCACAACTGTTCCAGAATATTATTATAGCCCAAATGAAGTGAACTTTCTTTTTCCAAGTAAAATCATGTACCAGGAGTTACACAAATATTAACGTACATAACATTTTAATTTAAGTTGTTAATCTTTACATATTTGTGATGGATGATAGACACATTTTGATTAATCATTTGTACAAGGCCACTGTCCACCAAATTTTGACTAAAATCCCTATTTTTATTGTTTAAATATGTACTAAAGAGGAGAAAAGAAACCCAAATATTGAAGACACTGGTCTCACATTTTTCTAAACAACCGCGTCTACAAGGTCTTATGTTTTTTTCTATATAACCCGTGAAAATTGAAGCTTAACTTTACTTTATAATGACAAAAAGAAGAACAAATAATGAGGCCACTGCTCCTCAAACTTGTATAAAATGACCTGAGTCAACTCACCGTTTTGAGAAGTTGGACTATGTACTATGTTTCATCACAGGACAGAGCATGGATAAATTCAGTTTTCTCCACAAATTCTGGAACATATTGATCGTGTGAGAAAATAGTGCATTTAACAAACTACAGTGGTGAATAATAGACGGAATACATAGCAAATATAGTAAAAGATCACAGCCTATTGGGTTTAGGCAAGATAAACACAAACTGGCAGCATACAGATAAATGGTTATTTGCCGGTATATTATGTGTTTACACTGTGACTAAATATATTGATTCATATGTAAACATTTTATAATGCAGAACTTATATTTGAAACACCTGAATAGACTTTGATGAAACATTTCCTAGGTATAAATTAAAAGACAGTTGGTTACGTACCATAGGAAGTTATGAATGTCGGCCTCATTGCAAGCGAAATTTGGTGACATGTGACAGTATGGGTCATGCACGTACCACGGCCATACCCCATGCCTTAATATAAAATCACACAGCAAAGGAAATTACAAGATACCAAAATGACGGACATACTTGTATGGATATACTTGTATGGACATGTAAATATGAAACCACTGTGAATAATTCAGTTCCATATTAGACAGTGACATAAAGCTATCACTTACTAAAAGGTCACATTTTATAAACAAGTTTAGCAGGTAGTGTAAAATGTATCCCATTTAATTATATAGCAATGACATTTCATGTATAATGTACTTAATTAGAGAGTGAACTCCCTGCACGGCAGTATTGTCTTGGTGCATGCGCAATGCGATAATGAAGAAGTTATAGATCATGGAAACGTAAGTAACCCGATACTAATCACACGCTTTTCATCTAGGTCAGAGACTCCTAAAGTAATATACAAGTGAGTAAACTGTATTCTTGTCCATGTCCAACACCTGAACTGAATACTGATGCTATGAGGTTTTATAGGTAAGAATCGGTTTGCGATGGACGGCAACCAGAAACTGATCCGCTCTCTTTCCTCACTTAATATGTTGAGGGATGGAGCACTGAAAGATCATGTCCCTGGTTTTAAATACTAGATGAAAGGCACAGAAAAGTGTTTGAGTGCCTAATATCACTTTTGTTTCATGAACGATTAAAACGAGAATATGGCAACTCTGCCTATGTCTGTGTACGAGTGTGGAAGCATGAATTGCAGGTGAGGCTTCGTGAAAATATCCTACATGTATTGCTTTTTTTATTCAGATATTGATTAAAACCAATAGAGAACCACTCACATGGTCTAGGTACGGTACATTTCCCAGGTGATAATAAATAATTCTGTGAATATGTGTATGTGCATTAGCGCGACATGATATTCATTTTTCCCATAACCATGACATAAACAATCAAAATGCAAAGAAAAGGAAGCAGTTCCTAAACAATGATAGTGAGGGTTCCTAGGGGCCGAATGTTTACATTCCTAGAGGATGAATACAACCTGAAGCAAAAAAAGAGAAAAATTATGGACAGCGTATCTCAGCACGGGTTATGGATCAAACCCCACCCCCACCTCAACAAACATCGACACGGCAATTTGTAAGAAACCAGCTACAGTAACAAGATACAGGTGAACGGGAAAATACAGATACACTCGAGGGAAGGCTGGACACCTTATCAAAAGTTATGTATAGAGTGGCTTGGAAGGAAGTTCGTTCTAGAAAAGTTAAATTAAATCGTCACAAAGAAAATATCTGAATATGGATTAGAAAGAGAAACACCTTACAGAAAGAGCTGTGAAAAGAACAAACATAAATGAGAATATTAATACAAAAACTTAGAGGGAAACCTTTCGACACGCTTGAACAAAATGAAAGGCTGGGAGAAACAAATCAGAAATTGGAGGCGGAAATCTCATTTAAGAAATACTCCATCCTCCCAGTATCGTAAACGAGCATCTAAAAAGAGAGATGGTTCAGTCGAAAAAATGCACAAAAATCGATAACCTCAAAGTCTACGGTATGTATGACAGAATTAATGAAGAAACACATAAACAGGAAAATAAATTCGGAGCAGATATTATCAAAAGAGGTGTGTGCAGCTCCCATGGTCTAGCGAAATTTGAAGAAAATGCAAATAGACCAAGCATTGGACAATTTGTATCAAGATAAAAAGAATCGGAATCCACATCACCAACAATCTTATTCGCAGTAGCATTTATATAGGACCATCTACAGTCGTATTTATTCACGTCTTCAATGCGCATAGCTTATCTAAAAATCAGCTTCATAAAGCTTGTTATGGTCTCTACAAACGCACTCGATAATACTATTATGAACTTTCTTTATGTCTAAATCAGTATATATTGCAGCATTGATTGCCCGGGTTTGTGGTATCATACGAAAGAACAGATGTACTTAATTTTCCCAGAGATAAAAACTGTTCAACATACTTTCTTGATGACTTTATTAAAAATGGGAAAATTACATAGGGGCTCCCTTGGGATACGAATGTTTTCTTTAGTTCATTTTCTACTACGAAAGGTGAACGTATATTACTGAATACCAAATTCCAGTTCACTTTCCATATATAAAGCTAATACGGGTAATAAGCTTATCGTGGATATAGCCTTCTGAAAATAAAGATTTATTTGTATTACTATTTATTTAAGATATATAGATAATCCAGAGTTTAATATGTATATATGTATATCTATATATATATATATATATAGAGAGAGAGAGAGAGAGAGAGAGAGAGAGAGAGAGAGAGAGAGAGAGAGAGAGAGAGAGAGAGAGAGAGAGAGAGTAGCAATTATAGTTTAGTTGCAATGTAGATAAACTCACTTGGAAACGATATACGGAGAAAGTAAGCGAGCTAGATAATAAGTGTATTATAAAATGAGGATCTCTTTGTTGTAACTATAAGAAATGAAAATTCATTATTATAGAGATAATCAGTGAAGTTGACGATGACAGGAATTTTTATCCCTTTTCCAGTAGTCGCTGTTGTTTTTCACCTTCGTATAGGTTAGCATTGTGTTACGTATATGTAATTAAATTGCTTGTGTGTTAGTTTTAAAATTCTTTCTTATTTTATTTATGTCTCATTCCATTTTATTGTAATGAATATTTCCATGGGATTCGAAATTCTTTTTCAGTAATTCGATATTTTCTTTTAGTAAATGTTGTTTATCTAAGACGTAGAACGTGTTACATGATAATTATTTTTAATTAACCTAGTTCGTCTTATGTTGGGAAGTTCGTAAACAGGAAGTTAAAATGATTGGTCAGTATCAAGGCCATAGTTTGCCTGCGTGATCACCATGTGTAAACAACGTTTTTTTTAATTATTAGTTCTTATTTGGGGCTACACGGGCGTACGTGATAAATGTCTTGTATTAAGAGACCACATGACCCATCTCGCGAGACTGAAATGAAGTTTTGGGGGTTTAAATACGCATTCTTAATATTTTTTTCTGTCAGAGTCGTTTTAACATCTTGAAGAAACAAGGTGGTTTTTTTATTTGTTGCTAGATTATTTGTTTTTCATTTGTTTGGGGGTTTTTTTGGATTTAATAATTCCTTCTCTATGAAATGCAACAAGTGGACTTTTTTATTAAAAAAAAAAAAATTCTGAAAGATATTCATGGAAATTTATTCTGGAATTATTTGGAAACAAAAACTGTGATTCAATTGAGGAATTGTCGATATTCGTAACTGGACCACATCTGACGTCATCTCCTTCCATATTTTTATGTCGTCGAGATTCGAACCTGGATTCTAATAGAACTATTTAGTGATAGGACTTGTATTTTTCATTCTTAGGATTACATTTTTGATTATATTCACAAACTGTAAGTCCTATTTTCCAATTTTTACATTGTTTTCTAGGGAAATAATTATTTTGTTAAAATATACAAAGCTTGTTATCTTCGCTCTTTTCTCATGTTATTATTGTACGAGACTACACGTAACAATTGTATTGTGTATGTATATTGACATTTCCTTAGCATAAATACAGATTCATAAGAGTGTGTACGGGTATAGATTATAATTCACATTGCAATTGATACGGCATTTTAAAGGAATTTCATGGCTATTGTATCCTTATATTGTGCAAAATATTATATATAAATAATCGTTCCGATATGACCTTCCTATATGCTTGACATTAATGGAAGACGTAAAACTGTTGGATAGAAATGTTTAATAGATCAGTTAGAGAGAGAGGCAATTGTAAGAAAATATATATCACAGAAATGGATCGATCAGTTTTCCTGCAGTATTATAAGTATTGTAACACGTACAATACTAGCAAGAAAATGATAATTGACTTTATGTAGATCTTCAATTAAGCTTGCATATATTTAAGGTAACGATAAATGTACACGCAGTCCTAATACAATGGGATACAACGGCAATGAAATAAAAATGAACGCTAAATCTTTCACATTCGGATCAGTCAACGGCGTTTAGGTACCACTGAAACGCACACATACGGACTATTATTGTCGAACCTCCATGAAGGAGAGATCGACAAGGGGAACTTGCACATTACGAAAACTACGTTTAAATGCATTATTGTTTGGAAATCCTGTACAAAAACGAAATGAGGTTATGACGGTGAAGTACATTTAAACAGATGTCGTGTAAGATCCTTGACACAATAGTCTAGTGCTACCCACTCGTCATCTTAGTGCGACAAGAACTGCTCTGCAGTGCATTACAACCTATATACAAATGGATGCTAAATCTGGTGCACCGCATCCCTCAGTTGTGGAGAAGAATATATATCATCATTGACTGCTTAGTCTCGGGAGACCATGCGAGTTGCGCCCTTGGCGTGTCGTCTCACTCTGGGATTTTGGCATTGTCTGCTATGGCTGTGCAGACCGATGCGTGAGAGACAGTCCCTATTGCAGTTCGTGCAGTCGTACTGGGAAGTCTGAGTTGCTGCTGTTGCTGCCGCACTCATCTTTCTCTCACGTTTCTCTGCTGCCAGGTGACCTCTCCTCTCACATCAGCGACTTCTATGTCCTTGCAGACTGTCAGTCTCCAGGTGCCTCGGTCCAAGGCCTGCACTTCCCAGCTGTCGGGTGAAATGTCGCATGTCTTCCTGTCCCTCTTGCACACATCCTTGAAACGGAGTGAGGGGCGGACGATTTTTCTGGTTCCAGTGGCCAGCTGTCCATATAGGATGTCCTTTGGCAGCCTCCCATCCACCATGCGTCGGACGTGTACCAGCCATCGAAGGGGGTGTTTTCTCAGCAGGGAGTGCATGCTGCAGATACTTGCACGCTGCAGGATCTCGCTGTGTTGGACGCAGTCTAGGCAGCTGATTTTCAGGATGCGTTTTGGCCACCGTATATTGAAGGAGTTGAGTCGGCGATCTTACCTCATGTAGGTGCTCCAGGGCACACTTCCATATAGAAGGGTACTGAGAACGCAGGCCTGGTACACTTGGATCTTGGTGTGCTCTGTCAGCGCGCTGTTTGCCCACACCCTTTTCGTTACTCGGGCCATGATGGTGTTTGCCTTTCCAAGCCTTCTGTCCAGCTCCACATCGAGCGAGATAGTGTTGCTGATGGTTGACCCCAGGTAAGTAAAGTTGTTGACTGCTTCCAGGGTGACACCTCAATTTTGATGAAGGGGCAGTGTTGGCATCTTGCGCGCTGACGTTTGTCTTTTTTAGAATGATGGTGAGCCCGAACTGCTTGCAGGCATCAGCGAAACGGTCTCCCCAGTTCTTGGAGAACATGCTCGGTGTGGGTCACAAGATCCGCGTCTTCATCAAGGAGCATCTCCCTGATGAGCACCGACCTCACTTTGGTCACCGAGCGCAGTCGTGCCAGTTTGAACAGCCTCACGTCGGACCTGGTGTGCAGACATACGCCATCAGTGGAGGAGTCGAAGGCGTAGGATATGAGCAGGGAGAAGAAGATCCCAAAAAGGGTCCGCGCGGGCACGCAGCTCTGCTTCACGCCGCTGTTGATGGGGTAGGAGTCTGGGGAGGATCCATCATACAGGACTGTTCCCTTGATATCGGCATGGAAGAAGATTATCATGCTGCGGAGTTTTGGGGGGCAGCCGATCTTCCTGAGAAGTTCGAATATGCTCTTCCTGCTGCCAGGTCGAAGGTCTTGGTGAGGTCGAAGAACATCATGTAGAGTGGCTGAACTTGCTCTTTGCTCTTCTGTGTGATGTGATGTGATTTAGACTTTTAACGTAACTTTAACAAGTTTTCAGTCATATCTCTACGATGTCTGCAGTGTGACAGTTTATAGTGATGTCTAGTACTGGGGTCAAATGCCGCAGACATGTGGCATGATGTCCCACCCAGTCACATTATCCTGACACCAGGCCGACCAGTCCTAACACTAACCTCTTAATGCTGAGCGCCAAGCGAGGCAGCTGTTAGTACCATTGTGTAAAGTCTTTGGTATGATTCGGCTGGGGTTCGAACCCGCGACCTCCCGCACCCGAGGCGGACGCTCTAACCACTAGGCCACCGGAGCGGTCTTTGCTCTTCTCTTGGAGTTGTCGGAGGAAGAAGATCATGAATGTTGTCCACCTGCCTGCTCAGAAGCCGCACTGGGATTACGGGTACACATGGTCCGGTAGCAGCTGCAGCCTGTTGAGGAGGATGCGGGTGTACACTTTGCCAACGATGCTCAGGAGCCAGATCCCTCTGTAATTGTTACAGTCACTGCGGTCGCCGTTGTCTTTGTAGAGGGTCCCAATGATGGTGTCACGCATATCTTGGGGGACTGCTCCTTCATCCCAGCAGAGGTAGAGTAACTCATGCAGCGGCTGATGCAATGCTGTTTTCCCACGTTTGATGGCTAAAGGAGGGATGCTGTTGCTACCTGGTGTTTTCTCGTTTGGGAGGGAGTCGATGGCGTTGCTGAGCTCTTCTAAGGTGGACACTTTGTCAAGCTCCTCCACGGTGAACAGTTCCAGTATGCTGCTAAGGGCCGCGGTGACTGACGTTTATTGTGAATACAGCTCTGAGTAGTGCTCCATCCATCTGGCCATCTGTTGCTCACGGTCTGTGATCATCTCTCCCGTCAGAGATTCCTTACTCAGGACCTAGGCTGGAGTGGCTTCTCCAGGGCGCACTCCTGCGGGTGGAGTATGGAGATCCTGGGCTGCCCAACCGTCAAGATCCCCCTCTTGTCCATGCTGGTGGGGTCCAAAGGAATGCTGAGCATGACATTTGGAACCAGTTTGGCTGCAGGAGCTGCCCGAAGGAAGTTGTAGTTGACACCCAGACGCCTTAGGGGCTCCACTCCGGAGATTCTGTCTGGGTTTACTCCCGTAGCCTTTCCTTCTCCCGAAGATATCTACAAG
>JAECUM010029761.1:0-15857 GCA_016617855.1 Megalonaias nervosa
CAGAGAAAGAGACAGAGAGACAAGGACAGAGACAGAGAGACACACAGAGAGAGAGTCTGCGGACCGAATTTGTAGGAACAAATATTCAGCATTATGAACAATTCATAACAAGTTTGTTTATTGTAAAGTTAATATTCATTTATGTTTTCAAAATCACTCTCTATGATTTCCAATAATAGTTCTTTTCAACGTTTGCTTGTTTATGGGATTCAATTTTTCTCTAGTAAAACAATATTAAAGTTGTTTTTATGTCATCTCGTACATCGAAATATGTTTATGGTCTATTATAATAAATCATGAACTGCTAATACTTAATTCTGAAAAAAAAAAATAATGTATTTAACTATGAGCTAATCTTTCTTTGGAAAATGTATATCTCATTGCCAGTAGATTGATATAATGGGGTACTTCAATCGAAACTATACAACTTAACATACCAGTAAAGGAACACATTGTGTATGCCCTATCTTTTTCTGCGCTATACGTTCCTTAGTGGAACATTGAGAAAGTTGAGGGAGTATACTGCAGATTGTGCTAAGCTTCAAATATGTTAGCCACACAATTAATTTTAATTGTAATGTTAGCATTTCTTTGCTATATTTTGCTTATTACTTGCGAACGAGTGTTTAGTATACACTAGTCAACATCAGGGTTAAGCTGTCATCTTTCATTGATGGGAGTGTCTTGTTGGGAATTGTCATACAGAAACTGCTGTTTTCGGGTTCTGAAAAACTAAACCTTAAACTTTATAAAATTGAAATCGTTGCTATGATTGTGAAACCTTCTATAAATTAGCAAGCTAAAGACTTACATTGTGTATTTACTGCAAAGAGACTGCAGTTCCAGACTTTTTTTCTAGTATTGCAATGTCCCTCCTCTTTAACAACTTTATGCCTTGAAGTACTGTTTTCATATCAAGCAAAGCAAATTTGTAATGTAATACATAACTTTCGTTCTCCGTGTAAGTTGTATATTTTAGGCTATTTGTCCCTTCGATACAGTTGTGTGCAAATGAGCAATATTAATGTCATCACTCAACTAGTGCACTTATTAAAATTACGTATGTCTGTATATAGTTTGTACAGACGAAGGGAAGTAACTCTTACATAATACACCATTTCCGCTCGCTGATAGATCTGATATCGTCAGGTTTAACTATAACAACGCCGCAGACGTAATGCTCGCATTGTGTGGAAGTTGTGCGGAATTTTTAGTATTGTGATTGGGTAACAATTTTCGGAGAAAAATACTTTATAATTTCCTTTCTCTGTTAAATCCAATACCCAATCACATTAAAGTGAGTCGAAAGGGAAAGAAGGTAACGAAATTCTGAGCATTCAACCTCTACCTAATAAAACCCGATAGGGTCAAAAACCTCTACTTTCTAGCGGAAAACTCTCCGAACGATAGTTGACAACCAAATATATAACACATGTGTAAGTAGTGTCAGAAAAAGAATGTTTACTATACAATTTCTTTTTAATATTATTATGCGAGGACAGATGCAATACAGATAATAATTATTGCCAGTTGTACAATCGTTCCAACAATCTATCTATGGAAGCTCCAAATTCAGTGTTACTCCATCAAGAGGTGATGTGCAAGATTTATATCACAGCTTTACTCATTATCTCAGTTTCACTTAGTCATTTGAGTTCATATGTATATCTTGTAAGTATTGTTTATATGAAAAGTAATCATTTTTGCCAGGAAAGTTGAAGTTTAATAGTAAGAACCTGTTCAACGTATTTGGTCAAAGACATGAAACGTATGACCGTTTATACCATCTGAAAGATGTAGTTACTAGGATGAATCAGTTTGGGCCTTTCGCTATGTTTCAAAATGTATGTGCTGCAGCAGCTAAGAGTTCATTTTCAAATAATTGATGATGTTACAATGGTAACCGAAAAGGAAGCAGTAATTGAAATGTCTGTTGGAGAAAGAAGATAAAATAATTATCCTAGCAATAATTCTTTACACAGATTGCGCTGAATTTCTTCTTAAGCATAGCGTAACATTTACCGGCTATTTAATGGCTCCTATCGCCGAGTAATGATGCCAGCAGATGACTTAATTGTGATATATACAGTTGTTGTGACTTTTGATTTTATGCTCAGCTGCATATGTGATATTGTTTCAGACAACATTACTTAACTGCATGGTGCGCTTGAATTATTTTGAGTATTATTACAATGAATCATTTATATATCCGTATCTTTCTCCAGGCATCGAGTTCGTCTATCGTTTCGTCCGTTGGTGCGTTGTTTTGGAATAATAACATTAAACTATTAATACCTTATTACATTTATACTAACACTGTGTCAAAATATAGCTTGATAACCGTCAACATATTCAAAGTCATCAGAAAATAGTAAAACGAAATAAAAAATAATCTACAAGGCAAATAATATCCTAAAAGAAGTACCTCTCAAGGACAAACCAAGGAGTAAAACTCACTACAACTTGCTTTTGTGAATACCATACTGAACATATAATGAACACAACTGGATACTTTTCAACTTAATGCACTGAGATTGCACCTGTTATGAATATCTATATTTGCTGTTACTTCTGATATATGATTTTATTTAATTTTCGTAATTTTATTCAAGGTCGTAAACTGTATAAAATATGTTTTGTTATAAATTTTGATCGTTCAAAACATAGATTACGTAGAATTTATAAATATATGTTTATGTACTTCTTGACAATTAGTAATAATTATCGTAATAATATAAATATAATGCTGATTATGGGGTATTTTTCTGTCACTGATGGGATATGACAGTTTCAAGAAGAATTATGTGAATTTCCATCGGTTGAGCGAGGTCATGTAAATATATAAAATTTGTCGTAAATCAACAGTGTATGTTGTCACATGGGGTCTAGTACGAACTACAGTTGCAATATATGGTGTATATAAGGAGAAAATTAAGCATTCAATTTGATTCCGATTTCTGGAGTCATTCACACTTTTAGTGTTCCTGATGTAAGTCTGCAGACATATTGTATGTTGTACTTAGATATTTTTCTAGGGGAAAAAAATATTTGCTTGGACCGTCCAGTGGTGATAGAAAGTGATCATTATTTAGAATCTAAAATTATTCTGGAACTGTTATAAATTTTTCGAAAGAATTCTGGACAACGCCATCTTGAAGACGACACGGTTATTGGAGGACCAGTTCATTTCCGGTATTGAAAATCATCAGGGACTTTTCGTTCGTTTAGGACTTTCATAGACCTTTATAAGGATTAATTTGGATTTGCTGTATTATACTGTAAGTTCCTCTCACATTTTTCATATATTACTTTAATAATGAAATTGTATGTTTCGTTTAACAAACTTGTTGGTTTTGCTTCTTGTCTGTTACTTAAGTTTGTGACCATATAGTTGTAATACACCAAATACAGCGTCATTAGACAGGATAATCGATCACATCACTATGATCATTTCGGGACAGGAATTAAAACAAAGTAGAAAAAATGGGCAGTTATTCATATACATTATACTTCAACTTTAATCTAAAACCTGGCTAATGCAAAAGCGTTTCCGAACTAGGAGCAATCACTTGCACATACATTTGAAAACGTGCATTCGTTACATCACTAGAAACAACACGATATATACATGTGGTAATTAATGAATGTCTCTTCATTTGCAAATATACGCCATGGAAACTGAAATGAAATTTGCTATGTCTACCTTTATGATATTTCATCCTAGATGAATAATGAAGTAGACTACTTTTATATCGTCTATTTACATATTTATGTGCCTGTTTTGTCTGTCATGTGTTCACAGGTTTTCACAAAGAACGGAAAGAAGTCAGAATCCGACTATTTAAATGCATCGTTTTCATGTCATCCTAATGAGAAAATCAACTAAAGGCTTCTATTAATTTCTGTATTAGGTATATCTGTTTTGGTATAGCATGCTATCCACTGAAATTAATTTGATCAATTTATTCCAGCCTTTCAATTTGGTGGTGTACTGTATTTATGTTTCCTATGTTTAGCTTAAATTCACTATATAGAAACTATGGTTGAAAAATTATAGATTTGCAGGTGCTTGCACTTTCTGTGTGTTAAAAAGAGAGGGTGAAGACAAACCCTATCTTTATCATATTTGTTTATCAAACACTCGTGCCGCTTTTGGAGTTAATGCCCATTACTGCAGTTTTACGGGTAGCTTGTTGGCAACTTCTTGGTCAGTCCTAAAGATCAAAATTTGAATGTGTGTTTATTCTTGGCATTGACTGCCATTCGAAGAACCTCTGATTTGTACAAAATAAGGACTGAAGAAAACGATGTGAATTCATCAAACTATTTTTCAGTCGCAGCTTCTATGCCAATAATATGTTGAATTCAAAAGAACACAATGTGTCAGTTTGGGGCAAATTACGAAGTTGACATGCATCCAAGTTGCAATTAAGTATGTTCATAAACGGACGCTAACTAGTATGGTCTTCAGTTGAATACTAATGTATAAAACAATTTTAAATAGGATATATATTTGAATTAGTTTTAGTAACTTCAAATCCTTCATCAAGGATGGTGAAGGATACGATGGCAGACATCACAACCGAGACGCAGTAACAACTAAACATGATCATACATTTGTTAAGATTTCAACACCCATTCTACTGGCACATGGTATCCTCATTTTCATATAAAATGAATAAAGACATCAAAATTCCTAGCACTCACAAATATGCCTTTGTAATCAACATTTGCAATGTATGTGTTCTCCACAGTTGTGTCTTACTAATTTAATCTTTGTATATATACGTAGCATAGTTTCTCTTAACCATTTAAATTTCTGCATATACTTTTAGATGATGAATTCTTTTTTTACATTTTTATTTTCTTTGTGTGTAATATAATTCATCTAGTTATCAAAACCTCCATTTCAATTTTGTCTTCTTGTGCGGTGTTCACCATACCGTAGTCATCGGAGAGAAAACTTTGCTTAGTTTACGACTCTCCCGTAAAAGAGAGAAGCAAATGTAAAATATAACCAATTGAACTTTCAGTGATATTTATATTACAAACCATATTCTAGCAATAACCTAAATATCTCGTTTCAGTAAGTGATGCCTTAATATAAATGTAGCTATTTGTTTTCTTCTCTTAAATATTGCCTTTTCATTTACGTTGGTTATGTTACATACTCTATCCCAACATGTGATTGTTTTGTATTTTAGACGTGTTACGTTATGTGTGTGTGCTTGTCTATGTGCATATATTTCAATGACACTTGAAAAGACCCTTCTTCATGTCCAAACGCATTAAAGGTTCTATTTTCAAAACGTAGTTTTCCAAATTTTGTTTTGTTTCTTTCACACTCTTTGGAATCCTTCGGCGCCTATGAAATACCTGGCCGTTAGCAATGTGCTAACCCCTTGTGAACTCCTAGATTGCCAAACAACAGTCTAGCAAGTTCAGTGAGTATACATAATAACTTATCCTAAGAGACGGCACATACATAACTTATCCTAAGAGATATATAAACTTATCCTAAGAGACGGCACAAATATAAACTTATCCTAAGAGATATATAAACTTATCCTAAGAGACGGCACAAACATAAACGGGGGATTTACCTACGTCCAACAGATTTTGTACACTCTCCCCATGATAACCCCGTGTTGAGTGCAAAAGTACACCCACCACGTGGTTACATGGTAGGTGAGTTTATTTTTTCTGTTGGGGTTTGCACCCCCAATTAAAATAATTTTTTGGTAATCCAGAACCATACCCACCGACATATGCCAGTGACGGGAATCGAACCACAGAGCTTCAGTACGAGAATTCCAACATTCCTGCACTGAGTTATGAAATCCGATTACATATATATGTTTTAGAAATTACTATATACTTACCGGTTACCTGATTGTGAATAGCATTTTATTTTTTCTGATTTTGATTAGCACTTCATTTTTCTGATTCTGAAAAACGTTAATCTGAAATCCTACATTTGTACAGAAAAACGAAATCTAAAATATATTACCGTCTATTTATACAGAAAAACGAAGCGGCTGTGCGGCTGTGTATATTATAGGCAGGAGACTCTGCAGTCTGAAAATCAATAGGTGGGGTTTTACCAAGCTTGTAAAGATTCAGGGAATTCAGTTTCAGTACGGCTTTAGAAACAGACAGACAGACTAATACACCTGGAAATCACTTAACAGACAAACGAACTCACTAATACACCTGAAAATCACTTAACAGACAAACGAACTCACTAATAAACCTGGAAATCACCAGCAGCGCTTTATTACAGACAGTCTGAAAATATAGAGTGCATTCGTACCAATCTATATTCGACAATCCAGAACAAGCTGGAACAGTATTATCTCCCTTCTAAAGGAACACATTAAACCGATACTGGAAATTTAGTCGTAGAAAGGAAATTTTACGTTTACAAGCAGGGATTTAATCTGAGTAAAAACCATCTAGATTACTGATGTAATGCCCAAGTGCTAAAGTATTAATTCCATTTTTACAATATTTTTTATCATCAAAATTGCTAAGTCAACGTTTAATACCCGTATCAGTTTCAAGCTTATGAAGATTCGTTCTAATGACATTTGTCTTAATAAAACTGACATTATTGTTTAGAGCGGTTTTAAAAGCATTAAAATTCATCATCTTTTTCACATATCCTCGAGGAATACCTTTCGCTTTTTTTGTAAGTTTATTGTCATCTAATATGACTGCACACATCCTACTCCTTAATCCAACAAACTCTCTCACCGGCACAAACATAAAGTCGTCCTTAAATTTACCGATAACTTTTTTATTCGTATTATCATTAAATCCACTACTAGTCGGATAATCAGATAAATCAAATAAGTCACGGTGTTTATAAATATATTCATAGACATCTTCACATTTATATTATAAACTAGCGAATCTGTATCAGTAAATAGCAACTCTGAATCTGGCCACTGCTTTTTAGTAAAATTATAGTGAAAGACGAACATTAACCACTTTGATATATCAAGTACAGCTGCACCAACATAAATCGGTTTATTTAACTTTAAATTGTCTTTCGTCGTTGTATTGCAACAAGATTTTCATTAAATATTTTCATACTGACAAAACCATCATCATTAACTAATTTATTTCTGCGAATTATCATTTACAATTTATTTCTATCGAAACCCTTTTTCTAATGTTCTCCATTGTCTTTCCAAAAACTGAGTTATTCATCAACTTAAAAATGTTTTTCTCAAAGTCGGCCTTAGCCACAGCACGACGTTTTGTATTTAAGTCAATATAATTTGACATCCACCTAGACTGATTAAATTTTAGTACGCGATGGACTTTTCTCAGAATTAGTCCAGCATCTACTGCCTGTTTTAAATTTTTGTAATGTATCACGTAATTTCGTTTATTTAGCAAATTTGGAACTAACTTATTAACGATCGAATTTTTTGCTGTTGTCATGGCTCGTTGCTCGGGTGATAGTAAACTGTAATCTATCATCATCGACTCTGCACAAAATGGGTAGTCGTTGTGTAGATCATGCAACGAACTAGGATAATCTAGATCAACTTCAACAAAATAACTGACATTGGAAAAATCATTAATGATTTTTCTAGGCAAATCTTTTTTAGTTTCTTTAAGAAATTGATCTGGAGATATCCAATGAAATCCACCGCACGGCATTGGCTCTGAGATTGCATACCCATACAAATTGACGCAATCTAGATAAATAATATAATTCGACGGGAGATTTTTATCATAATTTTTTAGATATTTATTATTAGCTACTGTATATTTTTTTGTTATAACACTAATTCCGCCTCTGATACTTTTTTCAATAAAATTAAACATATCGACGTCTGTTAAGAGATCTAAATCTATTTTGCTTGTTTTTAGTAGAGCGTCCCACGACAGTCCAGGAGGAGAATAATACCAACAAGGATCTAGTACGTAATTGCTGTAGCTTACTCGATGAAAACTTTCAAAAACATCTGCTAGTGGTAATACATCTGTTTTCAAATATATATCATGATAATCACGAAATGTTTTACAACTAAATTTATTCCAAATATTTTGTGCATATTTGTATTCATCGTCTGACACATCTTCACCTTTTAGCTGCGAGTAAAATTTGTCTTTGTCGGGCAGAGAAGTTTCATCAAATCTGCTTCAGTCGTTGAGATACTCATACGAAAGATACCTTTTTTGTCAGATCGACATAGTTTTCACCAAAGCAACTTTGCAGATTATTAAAAGTGCTACAACCTTTTGATAGCTCATCTAATGATGCCTTCATAAATTGCAGGCTGTCAATAAAACGTAATTTTGCGAGAGTAACTGACATATACTTTTCAAAATTATTTGGAATACATTTTATCTTATTATTTAGTCTTAGTTTAGTTTTAATTTCCTCATTACCAAAAGCGACTACAATGATATGACTGTCATAGCCGCGAAAGTTATGTAAAACGACAGGAATAAACTTTGGTGCATGAAATTTTAAATTACAATTATTATGAGCTGCCTCACGATACTGACCGGTCAGATGACAATGATCACGACCTTTATCAGAGTGTACCAGTAACTTCTCGCAAATATGACAATTAACCGCTTCGTTAAATTCAAGTTTTTGCTAAGATGTTATTTTCATTGGAGCTGTCCTAAATAATTTGTTAGAAATTTTATTAACATCATCTATCAGATTTTTTAATAACCATACCGCCGGACTTTCAGATTCACTATCTTTACATCTATGTAACTTTATCGGACATGAAAACTTATCATCGACGCAACAAACTACTTTATAAGCTACTCCGCAAGGAACATGTTGCTGTATTTTTCTTGTACTTGATTTATTAGGATTTTTTCAGCGCCAGCCACTGGAACGAGTAAACATTCGAAATCCGAATAAATAACGAAAGGTATATTTAGCTTATGATCATAATTTTTAAATTTTAAGACTTTTTCTTCCTCGCCGGGCATAGTTATTCTTTGAACGTTGATCCAGTATTTAATATGTTCCTGTAGTTTCTCATTCTTAGAAAAATCCTGCAAACAACTGTAACAGAAATATTTCTTTTTTTTATTTTTATTATACTGTCCGCCAACTAAATCGTTAAAGTTTTTTATCCAAACGTAATGTCCTTTATAAAATAATAAATTTATTGTCTTTTGTGTAGCAGTCTCTGAAATATACCTTGGGTAAACATTTTCTCGCTCATCTAGTCTGAAAACATTTACTGAAATATTGTTTTCTTTTTCAAACTTTGGTATCTGATTTTCTGCCACTGGAAAAGTTATTCCGTTAAATTCTAGTTCGTCTTTGTATGGCAAATACTTTTCAATTCGGTCACTGTGGTCACTCTGTGGATGTCTCTCCGACAAAATTGGCCAACGAAAACATTGATCGTCGCTGTTTTTGACATTTATACAGCATTGTTTGTTTTTAATTTTTTTGGAAGATCAACGGAAGAACTACCTCGCAGGACGTTATATTTTGCTCCATGAATTAAAACTTCCCTTATCATTTCAAATTTCCAGCCTGACCGAGATGATGTAAATTCCTCCAATTGTTTATTTATTTCTTGGTGTATTTCATCTGCGACAGAGGAAATATTAGTTCCAGTTAATATTTTTCTTGATTTAGCTGTTAAATATGGTTCGAAAATTTCGCTGTCGAAACTTGTATTTTCAGAGATTATATCAAATATATCTTTTTCGATTACATGTAACTTTGATAAAATCATGTGATACTAAACTATTAGCTTGATACTTTTGTGAGCTGCAAGTTCCTTAGATACAACAGGTTGTAAAAGATGATATAAATTTGTAGAGTTAAAATTTGCTAAAACATTTTGATCATCAAATTAGTAACTGTTGTCATATCCTGAGAATGCTGTAGCAATTTTTTCTGTTTTGATAATGCTCTTTTTAGCAATAGCGGGCAATTTTTACATTATATATAGTATTTTTATATTTACTTGATTTTGTTTACTTATATTTCAATTAGAGATATAAAATCCCTATAGTATAATGACAGAAATTTTGAGGTATTAGAATGACACCGGGAGAGCAAGAAACTTATCATGTTCACCCAAAGTACAACTTATATGCTGCAAATGCACTTGGTTCAGTTATTTGTATAAAATCTAAAACATCTGTAGGAAAACCAACGCCAGCTGGAAAGATAATTTCAGTAAAATGTGATGATACAGATACGACTGAAATGTTCAGAAAAGATTTTATTTATAGTTTGTTTTGCGAGGACATTCCAGAAGATCATCGAGTTTATAGGGTAAATAACTCAATAAACGATGACAATATTGAGAATTTAGCTTTACAAAATGAGCTTCAACCTCATAAAGTATTTAATCTATACGAAGCTAATGACAAAGGAATTATTCGAAGAAGAAAAAATAAAAAGTATTAGGCAATTTGGATAGAGATGGATATTTACTTATAAAAGTTAGAGGAATTAAAACAGATTTTATTACTTATAAATCACATATGTTTGTTTATGAAATTTTTAATGGCGCTATTCCAGATGATTTAGTTATTTATCATATTAACAGCATTTAATCTGATAATAGAGTTGAAAATTTGGACTTAGTAACACTAAAAGAAAATATTAGACGCGGAGATGGTGGTGCTAATAATTTTAAAAATCCGACTAGACAAATAATTTCAATAAATCTTGAAACTTGTGAGAAAATAAAATTTAAATCAATGACAGCTGCTGCAAAACACTTTAAAATTAATACAGCTGGAATAAAAGAAATAGCTGATGGTAAAAGAAGATCAGCAACGTAAATGTCAACTTTTGACAGATTCAGTTTCAAATATGATGATTAATTATATTTCGTAATTCTGTTTTAGTAAGACAGTTATGTGCAAACATCAAAATATCATCTTTATCAAATTTTAATGTTAAAAATGAACTTCATCAAGTTTATTTTTTTCTGCCGTTGTTAGGAGAATTTTATCAGACTCTCCTTGCATTATATTCACTTTAACCAAATATGCACTATAAACGGACAGACATTTTCGAACTTCTTCGGCTAGTTCCTTGTAATTTAGTATATTAACTTTTTGATGATATTTTACTTCAGCAGATTTTGTTTCGTTGGTCATTATTATTATAAATTAGATAAAAGTATATTATAATATGAACTTGATGAAAAGACTTGCTGATATATACGCAGGAGATTATATCGCCACAAAATTACAAGTAATTTTGCCAATCACAGCAAGTTATACAATCTCTAACGACAAATTTTCTAGCTATAGCGAAGATGATATTTTGTACAACAACGAGTCCGACGATGAAGTAGTTACTGTCGCTGACAGAAAAAATACAGCAGACCGGCAACTGGACGATATAATGTTAAGTATCACATTGCTAAAAAAAATAATTAAATTTAATTTTACTGTTGCCGGACAACAAATATTTTGGCAGCTTATCAAATCTTTTTTAGATCTGAAAATAACTGGTTATCAACGAAATATAAAATATGATTTTATTTTTGTTAAAATATTTAATTTAATGCCAGTTGATAATACAAGAAAATTACATTTAATTTCGTTATGTAAAACTATCAAATGTAAATCTGTACTTGTGAAATATGAACAAATTTATAATAACATTATTACACAAAATTGGGAAAATTCTAAATTTGTATCGACTTAGTTGGCACCCAGCTATTAAATTTTATCGCTGTATCCTCTCCATTTAACTAAACTTTTATCACCGCGCTTTCGGATAACTTTTTCAATAACAAATACGTCTTGGGAAGTTTTCTGAAGTTCCTGTTCATAAAAACTACCAGTTATAGGCTCACCCAATAAATCCTTTAGCGCGTATGTTACAGGTATTGTTAAAAGTACTTTATCAACAACAAATACTTCTTCGCTCCAGTTCGGAGTAAATCCTTTTTCAAATGTTTTTTTTTTTTTGTGTGTGTGTGTTTTTTTTTAAGAGAAATTCTAACTCGATCACCAACTTTAAATTTATGTCTGCGATACATGTTTTCGTTCGCCAATATCGGATTTTTAATTGCGTCATCTGGCGACATTTTAGTGGTTCGGTGTTTCGTGTTATTGTATTCGTCAACAATGTTTTCCAAATTATCAATATATTTATTTGTATTTTTAGCTGATAAATACTTATGAATTTTTTCGTTTAGTGTGCGATTAAATCGCTCGACGACAACGCTTTTACCTTCGTTTCCTGTAACATATTTTTTTATATTATTTTGGACCAAAAATTGCTCGAACTTTTTATTAAAAAATTCTGCTCCGTGATCAGTCCAGATTCTATTTGGTTTTCTTTCTGCAGTTGTTATTATTTGTTTTAGCGCATCAGTTATTGACGTTCCTGTCTTGTCTGAAACTGGCACACTAAAAGCATATTTACTAAAAACATCTATGACATTAAAAAGATATCTCTTATTATCGTTAAATTCAGCTAGATTTGACACATCTACTAAATCTATCGCCCGGATATCGTCAACGGCATCTGCAACAACTTTACGTCGCGGAAACTTTTTTTTTTTAGGTTTGTGAAATTCGGCTGCTAGATCATCATACAATTGTCCAAGCCCGAGTTTATATTTTGCTCCAATAAAACCCTGCACGAACTTTCGGTCAACCCTTTCTCGCATATTTATAGGTTCCATATCACGAAGTTCGTCCAACATTACCTTATCACAGTCTGATTTTGAATTTTCTACACGAACGTTATCAGGGCGTTCTATATCACGGTAGCAGATATCATGGCGCATTGCTATTGCATCAACTTGATTGTAAGGTTCTTGCCTGGAAGCGGATTATCATTTTCATCTAGTTGTTTATCAAGCGGATTATAAGGTCCAGTATATTTATGGCCTGGCAATGTCCAACCGCCTTTTGCTTTCGGCAATATGCCAATTACTTTATGTATGTCTATACCTGTTCCAATTATTTCTCTGTTGTTGCATTGTTGACAGTGTGTGACACTTTTATTTTGCTCGAGATATAAATCTCTGTCAAAATCGCACTTGCATATCATTATATATTTTCAGATTTAGAATAATGATTGTTTTCAATTGTCTACTAAAATAACGTCCCTGACAACGTCAGTACATCCGGCTCCGGACAATTTCTTTAAAAACATACTTTTTCTTTTTCCACAGATTGCGGAAATACTTTTCAGCATCATCCTCTTGTTCTTTGTTTTTTCTGTTGTTTCATTGATATTTTCTGTTTTAGTTTTACATTTGAAACAATATGTTAACATTATATATTTGTAATTTAGATAAAATTGGCAAAATTAATTGCAATCTCATCATTAGCGTGAGAAGGATGCTTGTCAAACTGTAAAATAAATTTTAAAAAATCTGAGGCAGAGTTCTTCAAACTCGCGGACATCTGTTTTATAAACATCAAGCAATAATGTCCACAAGCTGATGTTCCAATAGGTTGAAGTTGATTGGACGAGTAATTAATTATTTTATATCTGGACATATATTTTTTTATTGCGTCACTTGGAGGAAGTCCAAATGAGTCAAAATAATTGTTATCATAAACTGCTAACCAATGTGTACCAGATCCGTCGTTGAAATCTTGTATATTTATCACACACGATCCCCCAGCAAACGGCAATGGAATTGCCGCAGCCGCAGCAAGTTCATCTTTGGAATAAACTCCATGGAATTTTTTTACTTGTTTTAGCTTATCAAGTGTATCAAAGTTACTTAGTGGGGCCGTGTTCCCGGTAATGTTAGTCCTCGTCCTATTCCCAGCAGATTTGGCAGTAGACTTCCAGCTAGTCCCGCTAAAAGTGGAGCTATTGGAATAAATCCTCCTTTGGTTGTTCTTCGACGTCGCGGTGTCTTTTTTTTTCCGTTGTTGTTTTTCTTCGACGTGGCATTATATTTATCAGTCACATACAATTAAACGAAACATTAAACTTAAAAATTAAACGAAACATTAAACTAAAAAATTAAACGAAACATTAAACGAAAATTTTCTTTATACCACTGCCAACAATACCACTGACAACAATACCACTGCCCACAACTGCTTTTTCCGTTGCGCCAGATATTGCTCCAGATGCTGCTGCTGATCCTAATGTACCTAACACCGGCAAAAGTTTTGGTAATAACGTTCTGGCCATCACCGATAGTGCCGGACCAAAGAAACCACCTTGTTTTGACATTGCTGTTATTTGTGTGACACTTAAATTTAAAACAAAGGGTTTGCCGCGGTTATACTTATTTACTTGTTTTTTTGGTTAACATTAATTTTGTTAAAGTACCTGCTTGGGCGTTAGGTTTCATTTTTAATGAAACCTGCCGTTGTTTAGTAACAGCAGCTGCTAATTTGTTAACTTGGCCATCAGTCAAATGTATTTCTTTTACAATATATTTTGTCATCTTATATTAACGTTACAGATTAAACTTGCACCGACATTTTACCTCCAACATAATCAACTGTAACAGTTCTATCGCTGATCACTAACGCGTACACGTACAACTGTGCCACTGGAACTGCTCCAAGTGTCCAGGTAATTTCAATATCAGCAGTTGAAATTACATCTCTTTCATTTTGTTTACTAACATCAAAATAAAATATCGGATAAAGTGTGCGAAATTCCTCTACTGATATCTGAGATCCGTCTCCAACGTCCTGATATTTTTGCATCGCGTCCATAAAATACATATGAGGTCTAGTAATATTTTTATTAGCGTCATCTGCAAAATTGCATTCCATCGCTCGTTCTGGATATTGCTTTGAATTTAGTCTAGCATATATTCGTCTAACATTAGCATTATCAAATATTGCGTTATTTTGTTGTTGGTCACCACGTCGCGCTTGCTGTTGAAATATAACAAATAATTGCCTCGGCAGTTGTTCAGTCGACGTTGTTGTAACTCGCCATGTGTAGTCGGTAGTATTTGGAACTGCTGTTTGATATATTTTATGTTGCTGAAAATGAAATTTGTTTGTGCGATTTTTAAGAACTTCATCTAGTTCCAGCGATTTTGAAACTTTAGGTGTTATTCGTGGCATCCACAGAGCAAGTCCATTTATGATAAACTGTACATCAGCTCCGCCATCTCGAAATAGGCGGTCGTTTTGTTCTGCTCGATCTAAAATAAGTGTATGTTTAACTCCAATAAATACTTTATTGTAATCGCGACAAAAGCCAAATACTGTACTTAACGGCAGCATCATTATAATTTGACGTGATCCTGCTGCAAGTGCCTTTCTCTTAGCATAACCTTCGTTGTAACGTACATTTCTTACGCTAATTGTCCCGTTAACTAAATCTAACATTGCAACAGCGTTCGCAGCCGTACCTGGTGGTGTTATACCAAGATTATTACAAGCGGCAATAAGCGAGACTCTTACAACGTCTACATTAGCGTCTGCAGCAAGTTCGGCTATACCTAGTGCGGCTGCATTAACAATAAGAAAAGTTCTTACACTTATAAGATCTGCGGCGGCATCAGCTCCGTGTAATAAAACACCTTTCGAGAAAAGTTCGGTTGATTCAGCTAAACCACGTCCAGTATCTTTAAACCACATCATATTAGTTGCAGTCGATCTGCAGTACTCGTCGGAAAACGAAATAGTATTTAAGATTGTACTTGCAACTTGTAGGGGACTTGAAATATCCTCAACAGTTTGATTGGCCAGCTGATATTTGGCACTTTTAAATAAACACCAGCCGTTATTTACAAGAGCTACTTATGTTCCAGCTGCAATTGCGACAGGCGGATTAGCTATTGTCATAATCTGGCCACGAACTTCCAACATTGCCTTGTGAGGTAATAATAACACATCTTCATCTCTGGTATTAAATGTTCTGACACCAGCTTTATTTG
>JAECUM010029763.1:0-43171 GCA_016617855.1 Megalonaias nervosa
AGGAACCCGGTACGGAAAGGGTTTAAGACTGCCAGGGACACTTCGTTGATTCTCCCCATGTTCAGTTTTGATCTACTTGATGCTGCTAAAAATCTAAATATAAAAAGTTTCAGAGGTGTTTTTATGCGTGATCAATTACCGCAGAAACCAAACAATGTTGAAACTGGTATAATTAATCTCTATAAAAACTCTGGTCCAGGTACTCACTGGGTTGCATACGAGATTGATCCACGTGGAATTGTTTATTTTGATTCTTTTGGGTTGGCACCACGAAAGGAATTTTTAAAATATGTTAATAATCTCAATACACCAATCTGGTATTCAATACAGACAATAACCGACCCACCAATATGTGGCCATGAAGTACTCGCTGTACTCGATGCTATTTCAAAATCTTTCGATGCACATCATAAAGTTGTACATGAATACACCGATTTAAATAATCGCTAAACATATAATGGTTGATATTTATGGAAGGTCCTCTCCTGTCTCTGACAGGAAGAAAAAAATAGATGATATTGATTTATCGAAGTACGCTACCAAAGACGATCTTGCTGATATTATGAACCTGTCTGGAGTTGACCGAGATGAAGTTGTCGTTTTTCAGGATAAATATGGTGTTTTAAAAAAGAGTAATATTAAGTGGGTCGACATAATTCGTAGAGTTCTCGGTGCTACCGTTGATAATATTCCAGTGTTTACTGATGGCGGTAGAATTAGAGACTCAAATGTATCAATCACAACTATCAGAGATGAAATTTTAAAAAAGTGTTGCTGATCGTTTAAGATCCACCGGTGACACAATGACAGATAAACTCAACATGAATGGGAATAAAATTGTTGTTTTAAGAGAACCAACATCCGACGAAGATGCCGCACCAAAGAAATATGTGGATGATAAAGATACTACAATCGATGACAAATTAACCACGCTGCGATCTGAATATGACGTTCACGTGAATATGTTTTTAAATGTTCGCAGCAATTTTCAAAAACTCAATAAAACCGTAGAACATTTCTTCGGTAATCCATTACTCGTTGACATTAAACTTTCTGATATTGACGCGAGACTCAACGATATCATCAGTGGAATTCCTAATATCATTCAAAAAACTAATCTGATTAAAATTCCTCACAAGCAGATCACCGACGTGGTATACACAGTATCATCAGGATCATCAACATGGTCACAGCAAAATAACACTATCAAACACACAGCGAAAGTCACTGGTGTGTATAGGCTGTCTCTGTTCAGCGCTGCAAAATTTCGGAGATTAAGTACATTTTCATGACGGCATTTAACCGATAATTTTTCTGGAACCGTCTCTATTGTATTAAATAACGATACCTAAGAAATACTTATACTGGAACCATTTGATTAAAAAAAAATAACCGCAGCGTCCTACTGGTGGTGTCTGGAATTCGTCGCCGAAACACCTCAATTGATTACTTAATAAAGAGTATACATATCGGCAAACAATTACAGATACGAACAAGTGTGTTTGTTACAGACCCAACTGAAAAATATCATTGATGAGTATACAGTAAAAATAAAAAAATATCGTAGACGTGTAGTTGTTACTGATATAATTGTTTATTCTGCATCTGCCGTAGTCCCTGGAATCGGTGTATTACTGTCTGCGGTAGCAATGACATCGCCAGCAGTTGCAACACTTTGTGTCTCAGCCACAACAATAATTGCTGGTGTTCTTAATATAATTGCAAAAAAATACATGTACATGTGCGGCTGATAAATTGCATGAATATCAAATATTACTCTCAGCGGCAACACAAGCACACGCCAAATTATCATCGCTGATATCATCATGACTCGGCGACTGAATAATGTCAGATCAGGAATTCGCAGAAATGCTCTTGATTTACAAGTCAATTGTTTCCAGTTCCTTTGACAAGTCAAGGAACCTGACTGATGTCAGGGAGTTACCTTGATTTAAAATCAGGGATTTATAAATAATGTCAAACGAATTTCTACAACAAACCGTCACTAATACAGCACCGCCAATAACTACAATGATATCAGCGAGTTCAACTAATCCTGAATTCAGCGTGAATTTTCCAACTGCTATTCCAGCAAAAGAATAGCACAATTGCGAGTTTATTACAGTTGGCCAAATATTAAATCAAAGTCGTTTGGTGGATTACAGTCAAACAATTCATTAGTATTTGCAAATAATAATAAGGACGACGGAACACCCGATTGGCAAGTAGTCAGTATTCCAACGGGCAGTTATCAAATCGAACAGATTAACGATGAATTTCAGCGCCGGATTAAATCTATCACAGGAGAAGAATCCAAGATAGCCATTACTGTTCACGAACCAACATTATCTGCGGCAATTGAAGTATATTCTCCAGATTATGCCGTAGATATATATCAATCATCGATTAGAAATGTATTAAGTTGGCCTGATGTTGTGCCGCTTTATATGGGACCACCGGAACCGAAACGTAATGAATTTATTAGAGAAAAACAAGCATTTTTGAGGATTCCGAAATATCGAAAGGAATTTCCGTGGATGTATTTTAACAAATATATATATTTATTAACAATAAGGAAGCAATTCATGATTTAAGAAACGAATTATTTACTCTTGAAGATCCCAAAAAATCTATTAATGTGGAGTTGATTAGATCTTTTGCTGCTGCAATCAAATTTAAATACGACCGAACATACGCTGATATAAAAAAAAATTGTTTTTGAGTATAACACAATATTACAGCGATGATATAAAACAACAAATTATCAAATTATTTCAGGATATGCATCAGATCATGTTAGACCAAAAATACTTTAACAAAATTATCATTGAAAATATAAAATCTTATGATGATCAAGATTTGTTTTTTAGACACTACGAAAGACGAGTAACTTATATTTAATAATGCCTTATCTTGATTTTTATAAAGGACAAGAACCTTTAAGTTTTATCAATGATTATTTTCCAAGGGTTCTCGAATCATGGAGAAAAGTATTACCAACGCCAGGTATTCTCAAACACAACAACGATTCCTACGGTGGAGGTCGTCATCTCTCACTGGGCATTGTATATAACATCAACGATCGCTGTCAATCTTGTTTGTGACGTCATTGATGGCAGCTATCTAGTAGATCTTGAAAACTCTAACCAAGCTCAACAAGGATGCATCTTATACTAATTTACCCCTCAAGTCCCCCCCAGGATATTTAATTGTATTAGAACCAATTAATCCTGTTTATCTCAGATTATCAAGGATACATTTCAAACTTACTGACCAGACTGGACACTTTCTAGATTTATGGAATGAAGTTTTGAGTATTAATCTATATGTGCGTTCGTAGAACAATACAACAGTTAACGAGAACATATTATTTCAGTTGAATGTGATAGAGATCAGGTTCACATTCTTACATTGAATCTGATTCAGAATAAAAATAAATATTAGAATAAATATTACAATCTGATTCAGAATAAATATTATTAGAAAATAAAAAATAAATCTGATTCTGAATAAATATTATAATCAGAATAAAAATAAATATAATGTTATTATCAGAATAAAATAAATATTATCAGAGTGAAATAAATATAATATTATTATCAGAATAAAATAAATATTATTATCAGAGTAAAATAAATATAATATTATTATCAGAATTAAATAAATATTATTATCGGAATAAAAATAAATCTGATTCTGAATAAGTTATTACCAGAATAAAATAAATATTATTATCTGAGTAAATATTAAAATCTGAATAAATATTATTATCAGAAGAAAAAGAAATATTATTATAATCAGAATCTGAGTAAATATTATAATCTGAATAAATATTATTATCAGAATCTGAGTATTATAATCTGAATAAATATTATTATCAGAATCTGAGTATATACTATAATCTGAATAAATATTATTATAAGAATAAAATAAATATTATTATAATCAGAATAAATATTATTATCAGAATAAAATAAATCTTATTATGTTCAGAATAAATATTATAATCAGAATCTGAGCAAGTATTATAATCAGAATAAATATTATAATCTGAATAAATATTATCAGAATAAAATAAATATTATTATAAACAGAATCTGAATAAACATTATTATCAGAATAAAAATAAATATAATATTATAATCAGAATCTGAGTAAATATTTTAATCTGAATAAATATTATTATCAGAATAAAAATAAATCTGATTCTGAATAAATATCTTTAAATAATAAAAATAAATCTGATTCTGAGTAAATATGATTATCAGAATATAAATAAATATTATTATAATCTGATTCTGACTAAATAGAACCTGATTCTGAATAAACATTATTATCAGAATAAATATTATTATCGGAATAAAAATAACTATTATTATCAGAATAAATATTACTATCTCAGTCAGAATAAATTATCAGAATAGAAATAAATATTAATATCAGAATAGAAATAATTATTGTAATCTAAATAAATCTGATTCTGCATCAGAATAAATATTATTATCAGAAATAAATAAATAAATATTATAATCAGAATCTGAGTAAATATTATTTTCTATTATAAAAATAAATATTATTATAACCTGAGTAAATATTATAATCTATATAAATATTATTATCGGAATAAAAATGAATATTATAATCTAAGCAAATATTATAATCTGATTCTGAATAATTATTATTCTCAGAACAAATATTATAATCTGAATAAATATTATTATATAATAAAAATAAATATTATAATCTGAGTAAATATTATTATCGAATAAAAATAAATATCATAATCTGAATAAATATTATTCACAGAATAGAAATAAATATTATCATAATCTGAGTAAATATCATAATCTGAATAAATATTATTATCAGAATAAAAATAAGTATTATTATAATCTGAATAAATATTATTATATAATAATGTCAGAATAAATATTATTATCAGAATAATATTATAATCTGATTCTGAATATATATTATTGTCAGAATAAATATTATAATCTAATTCTGAATAAATATTATTATATAATAAAAATAAATATTATAATCTGATTCTGAATAAATCTTATTATATAATAATTTCTGAATAAATATTATTATCAGAACAAATATTATAATCTGATTCTGAATAAATCTTATTATATAATAATTTCTGAATAAATATTATTTTAAGAATAAATATTATAATCTGATTCTAAATAAATATTATAATCAGAATAAATATTATAATCTGATTCTAAATAAATACTATAATCGGAATACATATTATTATAATCTGAATAAATATTATTCTCAGAATAAAATAAATATTATTATAATCAGAATCTGAGTAAATATTATTATATAATAACAATAAATATTATTATAATCTGGTTCTGAATAAATATTGTACTCAGAATAAAAATAAACATTATTATAATCTGAATAAATTTTATTTTCAGAATAAATATTATAATCATAATGAAAATCATAATCAGAATAAAATAAATATTATGTGAATAAAGATTTTGATCTGATTCTGCATAAGTATCATAATCAGAATAGAAATAAATATTATAATCTGAATCCGAATAAATATTATAATCTGATTCTGCATAAATATTATTATCGGATTAAAATATTATTATATGATTCTGAATAAATATCATAATCAAAATAAAAATAAATATTATTATGTGAATAAATGATTCTGAATAAATATTATAATCTGATTCTGCATAAATATTATTATCTGAATAAATATGATTCTGAATAAATATCATAATTAGAATACAACAAATATTATTATCTGAATAAATATCACAATCAGAATAAAAATAAATATTATTATCTGAATAAATATGATTCTGAATAAATATCATAATCAGAATAATAAAATAAATATCATTTTCTGATTCTGAATAAATACCATAATCAGAATAAAAATAAAAATAAATATTATAATCAGAATAAAAATATATAAATATTATTATCTGATTATGATTAAATATCATAATCAGAATAAAAAATATTATTATTTGAATAAAAATGATTTGCAATAAATATCATAATCTGATTCTGCATAAATATCATAATCTGAATAAATATTATAATCATAATAAAAATAAAAATAAATATTATCTGAATCCGAATAAATATTACAATCTGAATAAATATGATTCTGAATGAATATCATAATCAGAATAAAAAGAAATATTATTATCTGATTCTGAATAAATATGGTTTTGAATAAATATAAAAATAAAAATAATATTATTATCTGAATAAATATCATAAATGAATAAATCAGAATGAAAATAAAAATAAATTTAAAAAAGCAGCAAAAGAGAGTACCTGACGAGGCGGTAGAATGACGTCGGATATATATCTTTTTGGGTAATTGTTATATTTTTCTTTCTCATTGCAGTTGTTGGATCGCTAAGCGCTATAAGGGTAATAAAAACTCCCCTAAGTAAATCCCGGGCACTTTGAGGTTCAGGGGTGCCAGGCGAGTTACAGCTAGAATTAGTTATTTTTTTTTTACAATCACCCATACACAAGTATATATCTCGTCATCAACTGCGGTGTAAAAATATTAATAAAAATAAAAATATTTTTTAATCAGAATAAAAATAAAAATATAGCTACGTTCTGTAACTCTAGCTCGAAGACAGGGTTATTTCTGCCTTCTGCAGTCTGGCAAATTTATCCTGTAATCGTCTTCGAGCTAGCTCATCTCGGGAGGGGGATTTGATACATTTCTTTTGTTGTGAAAATCCATGAAAAATTATCTATAATTTTTACCTTTTTTGAACCAACCTCCATTGTTTCGATTGTAAGTTTACAATATGGCGCTGGAACATCACTCATCTGAATTTTCCTCGAGTTAAGATCATCACTGGTCAGTATAAAAGTCTTCATTGTGATACTTTTATACACAAATATTTATTTAATTATTTTCCGCCCATTGTAAGATTGACTGGCAGAATTGTCCTAGCCCCAATAATCACTGAGGAATTGGGAATAATCATATGATTGGTCCCGGTTCCTCACCGACGATAAAAGCCTTAGAAAAGTAGAATAAATGTTGTAAATCGGGATAACTCTGGCGGAGAAAGAATTTGCTTGACGGAGTTATTTCCCTTCATTTTGTATACCGAAATTTTATTCGCTGATTATATTTTTTTTTAATACGGCGATCTGGTTTTATTATTTGCGACAAGGTATATTGAACGCCTGCAAATATCAAAATATTTGCCAGCTATATTCTTCGAAGGAAATATTATTTCCTCGCCTGTCTCTAAGTTTGTGGATACAACTGACCTAGGAGACTTGCACCTAATACCGGTATTTCCTAACATGCAATTCTGACTTTGTGTATCAACTCGCAAAGTATTTAAAGAGTTGTTTTCGGATCTCGATCAATATGATCGATGACAAATCCGTCTTCGATTATCCCATGAAAACATTCATACACAAATCTATGTGATAAATATTTTTCTTTTCCAGTGCTAAACATGAGAGACCCAATATTAATGACAAAACCGATTGGGTTTTTTGATCTGCAGTGCCTGATTACACCATCACGAGATGCCTCATAATTTTTAATGATAGGATGTGTTACAAATTCATTGTGTTCCATTTGTATAATAATATTTGTCTAAATGATTATTTTGAAATCTGGCGAGATAGTCTTCGGCGGTTTTTATGGGGAATCGACTCCATCGGTATTATTTTTTTTTATCGTGATATCGTTTCAATTCTCTGTATTTTTTACCACCTCATTGTACACACAATCGGGTTTCTCCTTTAACCCCAACACCCCATCGTAAACACGGTTTTGGTCCTTGACTCTCCTACCGAACGCTTTGCATATGATATCTACAGAATTCATTTACGCATGCTTTGTTACAAGGAGTTGAAAAACCAATCATGAGCCACCTGCATTTATTGTTTGTTTGAATCATTATATAATATTTTATACTTCAATTTAAATATATATTTACTTTAATGATAACATGGAGGAGTTTGAGAGAGTGTCCGTAATTAAGCCCTCTAAAGCCAAATTTGATCTTTACAAACTGCTTGAATCTAAATTTAGTTTTCGATGCAAAATCTGGCTTTAACGAATAGGGATATAATTGATCGTATCCGTGAAGCCAAAAGGGAATTTCGCGATGATGGTGCCGCTCATGTTTGGTCAACGTTCAGAGTTATTGATATTATCGACATTAGAGTGAATGACGAGCGAGGAAGGAAGATTATTAACTATCTCGACAATCAAAGATATTTTATTCTAGTAAAATTTATTGTGCAAGTAGCAATAGAAAATGAGGTTTCTATCTCCGAGACCCCCACCCCTCCAAAACTCTTCTATGTTGACATTTTCTTCACCAGCCGTTTCTAACTCAAAATAATGACTTTCACATGATAAAGGTTTTTCTAGCATATTTCTGACAAAATATGTTTTGTCGGGGTAGGGGGTCTCGGATCTAGAAACACTCATTTTCTATTACTACTGTTACAACCATGTTTTATGATAATCTTTTTCATACTTGCTGACTCTCATTGGTAGAATATCTGTTAACATACTGTAAATAATACGAAACTCGCGTATTAAATTGTCCATATCATATTTTACGCCTCGCTAATAAGATCGTATCTGATCAAGTAATTTTTTTTTATAAGTGATACTTGCTGTTTTACAAGCATTTATTTGGTCTCAAGTCGAGGCTCAGTTTTTTTACACGCTGTTGCAAGAGAAACACTAACATCAGATATTGTTAATAAAAACAGGTTTAATGATGCTCCACTTGAAATTATACCAGATCCAGTCATTAGCTGTGGTAAATATGATATTACTGGAAGTATTTTACTATAATACTTATAACATTGTTTTACACACCAAATTTTTTTTTATGATAATATCTGTAATATTGTATTAGTGAGTCAACATCTTGTTTTGGAATTTCCCTTGAAATATGATTGAAATCGATGATTTGTTTTTTCATTATACAATATTTGTTTACAGTTTCTTTTTATACAATATCAAAAACTGTACCACCAACAATTGAATCAAGAAATTCACGAAACTTATTATTGTTAGGGTCGGCTATAAAATCTCTATACTTGTCATAAATATCTGACGAAGTATTTTTATATTGTTCGTCTGTCAATACCTCATTTTTCTTTAACCAACTGTAGGAATCAAACGTGTTTTCTGCTTCACGTTCATAAAAATCTGTTTCGTTCACCAAATTACCGTATTCTCTTTCTGTTTTATCAATAAACCCAAGTACCAAGCTTATTTGATTCAAAGTAAAATTTTTGAGGACAAGATATTGTCTGATAATTGCATATGCGACAACGAAATTTATCAGCATTAATTTTTGGAGTGGTTTCGTCCAAGAAAGTTAATACCAGTATAAGCATTTACTTTAAGCCATCATTTTTCGTATTGTTTTGTGAACGTTTTCTCGACATCATTGTAATAATTTCGTAATGACAATTGTCTAGAGCGTTGGAGCGATGGAAGTGGAACATCGCCTTCAACACTTATATCGTAATAAGAATTAAACTTTGCTTCAAATATTGTTTGATCGATTTCTTTAAAAAACTTTTCTCGCTCATAATCGTCGAGATAACTAATTTCATCGTCAAAAATTTTGATTATCTTTAAAGATCTGTCAACAATAATCCGATCAAATTCTATGTCTTTTTACGCATCATTGGTAGAAGTGCGTTCGAGTATGATTTTATAATTAACTCCGTATCTGCTGTCATGGTAACGATTTTAACTAGAGTTTCCTTGTCTTGGTAGTACATACCAAGATACTTAAAAATTTCTCGTTTAAAAAAACTATTGTATAACTCCTTGTTCCTTTTTATTCTTATTATCCTAGATTCCGCTAGTTTGTTGAGACGATTACAGTTATCGTTTATTTTTCCCTCCTGTGCTATTCGTGTTAATAGGCCTGATCGTATTATCAAATCTATATTTTTAAAATCAAGCTCAAGCTATATCTTTTAAAACAGGATTTCAACTTGTTTTTGTTCTTCCATACAGTCATCAGGATGAAAGTATCTGCTTATAATATGAAAGTTTTCTATTGCTTCTATTAGTTGTGGTCCTCGCATATGCATAACAAGAATAAAAGTTTTTTCTTCATCAGATAATAGAGAATTTATGATTGTTATTGTAAAATTTTTCGTAGTATTTATCACACGTGCCGCTGTGATTTGTTTCCAACATCTTTTTTGGGGTTAAAAATATTATCATAAAATTCTTTTGCAACGGTTATAATTGCTGGTTCAGACATTATTTTTCAACGTTATATTAAATTTGATCATCGAGTGTGTATATTTGAAATGCTCTCAATTCTGGAAACGGATGTTCAGCAGCGACAACATAAACTCGAAAATACAAGTACTTGTTGACAGTCTCTTCTGTTGGAGTCGTAAAATACTGTGTTGTTGAAATATACGTGTTCTCTGTACTATACAATATTACCCAGTCGATATCATCGTTTGATCCTTCCAACTGCCAATTATAAATTCGACCAACACCAGAGCGTACTCGACATCGCAAATGAAATTGCGAAATAGCAACTGCAATTGGACATTTAATTTTAATCCAAAAGTTTTCAACTTCTCCGTTAGTAGTCCATTCTTATCTATCAGAGTGAGTGTGATGAGGATAATTTTCAGGATAATATGATGATGCACTTACCTCAAACCCAACTCGGTCATCAGTTGCCTTAAAAAGTGTTGGAATATATCCAACATTGTTTTTGATTCATTTTATACTAGACAGACTGTCAACGTACGCTTTATTTTTCAGATCATTAGGGTTAACTGGAACATATGCCGTTGTTATTTTGTTATTTCTCATGTTTATGCTACCTGACATTGGTCCACCAGATCGTTTAAAATACGGGGTGAGTTCTTCTTTTAACTGAGCATAACTAATAGCATCAGTATCATTAGCTGGTGGTGAGGTTGTCGGTAATCCAGTTATGTTTGAGTTATTGCTCAGTATAAGTTTACCTGTCATTATGTCGCCAGCCTTATTAAGCTTGTTATCATCAATGGATTTTAGTTGCGTATAACTCACCGCTTGTGTCTTATCAACATTTGCTGGTGGATACGCAGTTTCCAACCCAATAATTTTTTTACTTTACATATTAATATTGCCTGTAACCGTTCCATCGGTTTTATCAAGCTTGTTATCATCAACATATTTCAACTGTAAATAACTTACCGCTTGTGTATTATCAACATTTGCTGGTGGATACACAGTTTCCAACCCAATAATTTTTTACTTGACATATTAATATTACCTGTGACCGTTCCACCTGTTTTATCAAGCTTGTTATCATCCACATATTTCATTTATAAATAACTTACCGCTTGTGTTTGATTTAAGTTTCTTGGCGAATACGCGGTTTCTAAATTTATTATTTTTTTCCTGACATATCCAAGTTACCTGTTAAAGTTCCTCCTGTCAGTGATAGTTTGTTATTGTCGATAGTTTTAGTTGTGCATAACTAACAGCTTGTGCATCAACAACATTTATTGGCGGATAATTTATTTCTAAACCTAGAACTCGTTGATTTGACATAAATAGGTTGCCTGTGATTGTATCACCGTTTTTTTTTTATACTAATAATGACCTATCAGTTATTACTGGTTCGTCAGCAGAAACAGATCCTGTAAGTGCTGTATCAAATTTTGTGTAATAGGTCATATTATGTAAATTATATAACATAAAATTATATAGCAATGGCGAAGTCAACGATATTAAATTTTGACACCGAACGGTTAATCAAACATAAACGTAATAACGAACTTCCAGATTACTATTATCTTATTGTTGGTCGTACAGGCTCTGGTAAAACAAATTTATTATTAAATCTCTTACTCAACGATAACTTTAACTACAATAAGGTATATATTTACGCAATTAACCCACAACAGGATAAATACAAATATTAAGCGAGTAAAATGATAAACTTCGTGATGAGCTTGACGATGGCGATGGTATATTTTTAATAAAACAACCAGAGGAATTAATTCCAGTTGACGAACTTGATTAGTCCGAGCATAAAATAATTGTATTTGACGATATACCGCTAAAATACGAGGAGATGAATAAGATTAAATCTTATTTTTCATGATCGCGTAACAAAAAATGTAATTCGTTTTATCTCGCGCAAGGATTTTACAACGTTGTTAGATTTATTCGGCGAAATACGGGATGTTTTATATTATTTCCTGGACTAGATAATGTTGATGTAAGAAATAGTGCAAACGAGCGATGCGGTGATGTAATAAAAGATACATTTATTGAATTATATCATCAAGCAACTAAAGACAAATACAATTTCTCTTTAAACTAGCGCATGATCCACTAAAACGTTTCGTTGTTGTATCGACACATTTCTATAGATGAATTTTATTGAGCTTATAAAATAAATAATGGACAAACATCAACAAAAACAAAAATGAATTAGTAAAGAAGTTTATTAAAACTCGAGCTGCTTTTAAGAAAAAAGTGGAAGAGGCACATCAAGGACAACGTGCTGTAGAAGAAGAATCCACCAAACTTTTTAAACCTGTTACCGAAGCAGTACTTGGTAAACAACCAGAAATATCAGCAGTATCTGCAGAAGAACTAAAGAAGTACAAGAAAAAGGTTTGTTGAGGCAGTTAAAAGAACGGCAAGAAGCACAGGCAGAGGAAACAGTTAAAAAAGTCGCTGATACAATAGAAAAAAAATACAAGAGGTAGTTGATTACATTAACAGACAAAATGATATTGAGATACCTGCTGAACGTGCAAGAGAACTTGCTGAAATAATTGCGAAAAGAGATTTTGAAAAATTGGCAAGTATAGCGAAGGAAGATATTTCTACTGATACGTTCAGAGGTTTTATCGAGTTTCATGTTAAAGAATTAAAGCTTGATAACATTCAAAACATAAGAAAATGCACAGAGGATGAGTATACAAAGTTTACTAAAGTATTAAATCGTATCACTGGAAGAGGAAACATCGCGTATCAAATTTTAGGATATGACTATGATGAAGATCCGTATTTGTTGAAAAATTTTAATAAAATGCGTAATGGAGTAATTGCCTCAGTTATGCTTGAAGCCGTAAAACAATACCGAGATCGTAAAGAAGAATATAAACAAAATTTTTACGCCATGCTTGGAAGATTTGATAGAAACCGTAATAAAATTGAAGTTAATCGAAAACTCGGTTTTGGTGTTCGAGTTTCAAAAGCCGAACTAGTTGACAGACTATTGTTATTAATATCATCAAAAGAAACAGGCAATAAAAGCACTGAAATCGACAACGAAATTGTACATATATTAGATAATATTAGATCGAGCAGATTACTAACATCATCCGAATACGAAATTTTACATAGCGATCTCATCTAAAAATATTGATATAAATGTCAACAACACTATTACTCGACTCGTCACAAACAGCGAGTGACTGCGCAAACTTTTGTGTCTACTATAATCAGCCAATAATACTAGATCCGAATAAACAATACGAAATCGGATTGATTTCTGCCACAGTATGGCATTCTATTGCAAATGTAAAATTAAACGACAGTGATGATTTTACATTTAATTCCGGTGCTTGGGTTTAAGTTAGAATACCACAGGGGGCATGTAATGTAACTGATCTCAACAAAACGATGAGAGAGCTAATAACAAAATACACCTCCGCAGATAATTTTGAATTAACTCCAAACTTTAATACGCTACTAGCTAGACTCACATTAAAAAAATAATTTGATAATCGATTTTTACCAAAGAATAGTATCGCATCGTTATTAGGTTTTAAAAACCAACAATACGGCAGTGTTACAGAACAAAGTATATCGTATGATGGAGATTTACCAGTTAACATAACAGAAGTAAATACAATTTTAATCAATTGTTCTATTGCACTAGGATCTTATTCGGCGTTAGGGAGCCAAGGTCAAACTATTTATAGTTTTTCACCAGATGTTCCTCCAGGATCACTGATGCAAATTACTCCTAGACAATTGATAATCTATCCGATTAATCTTGAAAATCAAATAACCAGCATAACAGTGCAACTAACAGATCAGTCAGGACGACAAATAGATCTTAACAATGAAATTGTCACGTATTATTTACACCTACGCGATCAGTTCGTGAATGTAGGCTTAAATTTTGTAAACCTAATTTAATAACAAAGATGAGACCAAAAAAGTTTATAGAAGATAAATTGTGGGTGGATTTTTTGGAAATATATTTAAAAAAATAGCTGAAAACATCCCAGGAATTGCGCGTAAAGTAACACCAATTGCACTTGAGGCAGGTAAAACTTTTGTGACAGGGTCAGCTAGTGCAGCAGGCAGTGCAGTAGGACAATAAAATCGCTGATAAAAGTAAAGGCAGCACACCTTCAAACGCGGAAATAAAACGAACAATATCAGAGATTGCACCAACAAAAGAAACAGAGCGAGCGATGATAGCTACCACAAAAAAATTATTGTCACCACGTGGTGAGGAGGTAATGCGCAGACTTGTAAAGAAAACAAGACAAATAACGCCTGCTACATTTTAGTCGTTGCAATTTTTATGTGGATTATGGAATGAATAATGTCAGTTAAAAATTATCTCGATCTTGCCGAAGAACATGATACCGACGACACAGTGACAAAATTTGAGTACGTTGAGTATCTCGAAGAAAACTCAAACGAACCAAATAAAGCTGCGTCAGAACTTTTAACACAAGAGATGAGGATGTGTTTCTATTGCCACACAAGGCGGTGTTAGAAGTACGTGGTCAAGTGTTAATAGCACTTGGCATTAATATTGTAGCTGATGTAGAAATTGCACCTGTCAATAACACTTGGAGTTTATTTAAAAGTGCACGGTACCAACTAGCCAATCCAACCGTGGAAGATATTTCAATGCACTTGCCTATAGCGAGTACAATACTAAATATCGTCTCGTTCAGCGATGATTATTCGAGATCAGTCGCACCAAATATGATGTGGTTTAAAGATACCAGATTTAGGGCAGCTGTTTCAAGAGAATTCCGCACTGGTGCTGGCGCTCCTGCTCCAGATAACAATGATTTAATCGGTGATGCAGCTGCTGCTGATGCTGCGGAAATTGGAGCCGCAATAAGATTAGCGGTCACAAGAATAAGACGACGGCAATATAACGAGGGATATGATAAAAGAAAAAAACTTGCCGCAGAATATCGCCAAATAACAATGATGCTTCCATTAAGTACAATATTTGGATTTTGCAGCGAATATAACAAAGTTTTTCGCGGGATTAAACATACACTTATTTTAGATCGAGCTGATCAAAACAATTGTCTAATGCACGCTGCTGGAGTAGCTGAAGGAAAGTTTGCTATTACAAGATTAGCACTGTGGATGCCACGAGTTGTCCCGTCTGTAGCTAAAACAATGGAACTCGAATCATAATTGACCGCTTACACGAAAAAAATATATTTTCAGCAAAACAGAATTTATCAAACAGCAATTTCTAACGCAACTGGTTACAATTTGCTCGACATTTATTCGTTGTATTTCAACGACAGGCACGTCCTAACGATCAGGAAATGAACAACTTTTTGATAACCCTGATGTCAGGCGAATATTTGTTAGAGTAAATTCTAAACAATATCCCGAATGTGCAATCGAATCCAATTTTGCTGACGATGAAACAAAAAACATATCTCGGCCGTACATGTACCTTATGGAGGCTATGCAAAAATATCAGGACGCAGACAGTGGGTCTCATATATCAGTACAGGAATTTCAATCACTGTATCCTTTCTTTTATTTTGACATATCAAAACATTCCGAGCGATTTATTGGATCGACTGTTGATACTGAGATCACTTGGACGCTTGGCATAATGCCAGCTGAACAATATAACGTATATGTACTAGCTGTCAGTGATAGATTCTTGACAACTGATGCAACCAAGGGAAGGATGATTGTCCAAGTGTAAGTATTGTATGACAAACAAGTATAAAATGAAAACGGAATACACAGCTAGAGAAATATACCTAACGCCCGGCCAAATTAAAAAATTATTAGTAACTGTTGCCAAACGTAATTCTGTCTCTCTAATGATATCCCCAGAGACTGACAAAGTCACTTCAGTGAAAACAATGTTGTCGTAACAGCAAATCAATAAACTCGATCGGGGAAAACCCTTTGTTCTCAAACTATCTGTTGCACAAATAACATAGATGGCAAAACACGGCGGATTTTTTGGACCAGCATTTTCTGTAATAGCTAGCGTAATACCGAAAATACTACCTGTACTAGGAACACTTGGACTAGCGTCAACGTCAGGAGCGGTATCTGGAGCAACTAAAAAGGCTGTATCCGGCGATGGAATCAAACAAATCTATCGTTAGTTTTATGTAACAATAAATAATATAATTGCAGCTAAAAGAAAAGCACAAGCAACAAAATCTAATAAGAAGAAAACGATGACGAAGCGTCCTCGAGCGCTAAGAAAAACAAAACAAGGAGGAATTATTCCTTTCGCTCCACTTTTAGCGGGGTTAGCAGGCAATCTAATTCCAAATCTGTTAGGGATAGGGCGTGGAATGACTCTACCAGGCACCTGACGCCGTTGAGTAATTTTGATATAATTGAAATGTTGAATGACGTCGGATTTCGTGGAGTGTATTCTAAACACGAATTAGATAATGTACCAGCAGGTGGTTCGTGTATTGTAAATATACAAAACTTTGATGATGGATCTGGCACTCACTGGGTTGCTGTCTATGATAATAATTATTTTGATTCGTTCGGACTTCCTCCGAGTGATCTGAAAAAAAAATATATTTTAAAAAAATTTAAAAAAATAAATTACTCGTCTAATCAACTACAGCTGGTTGGAACGTCCGCTTGTGGTTATTATTGCATTATGTTTATCCAACAGATATCCCGGAGTGAAAACTCTGGAGATTCTGATTTTTTAAAGTTTATTTTGCAATTTGACAAGCAACCTTCTCACGCAAATGATGAGATTGCAGTTAATTTTATATAAACTTACAAATATAAAAATCAGCATACTGTTTCAAATGTAAAACTAAGACAGAGAATAAGGATGAGACAACGGAAAAAACAAAAAATAACAGAACGATGAAAAAAAGCATTTGTGCTGTTTGTGGTAGAAAAAAAGTATGTTTCTAAAATCAACATCTGGAGCTGGAGTTATTTTAGTAGATGATTAATTGACGAAGATAAATATTTTTTAGTCCGGTTTCTTATTTTTGGAAGATGAAACGTCGAGTGATTTTATTTATGATTTTTTAGAGTTTTTGATAAAAATGAAAGACTTTAGTCAAATTTCCTTATTTTTTGCTGATTTTTTTTGTCTATTTTTGTCGATTTTTATTGATTTTTTTTTTGCAAAAAATTGAGAAATTTATTAGAAAATCCAAAAATCAAATATAAAATCACTCGAGGTTTGACCCTTAAAAAATAAGAACTTTTAACGATTTGCTTTCCTTTTTTTAACCATTTTTCCTTAAAAAACAGGATTTTTAGTTAAAAACTAGTAAAAATCAACAATTCTAACAAACTTTACAAGATATTTTCAGAATTATAATAATATTTTTTGCTGAGAAATATTTTGTCGACGATTAAAAAATAAAATGAAATGTAATTGTGATTGTGATAAAGATCTTTGTATCGAACAAGATAAAATTATTACGTACTGTCAATCATGCAATCGCCGTGAGGTAATTGGCAGCGGTATTGACATCCACAAGTTTATCGGAAAATTACCGAGACCAAAAGGAGGGACATTGCCTGGCCAAAAATATACTGGGCCGTACAATCCACTAGATTAACAGTTAGATAAAAACGATAATCCAATACCACGACAAGAGCCTTATAATCAAGTTCATGCAATAGCAATACGTCACGATATCTGCTACCGTGATAACGAACAAGATAAGCACGGCTGTGATAAAGTAATCCTAGATGAACTTAAAGATATGAAACCTACAAATCTTCGAGAGAGATTTGACAGAAGGTTAGTTCAAGGAATGATAGGAACAAAATATAAGTTAGGTCTTGGAAAAGAATTGTATGATGATCTGGCATCAGAGCTACATAAACCTAAAAAAGGTTTCCACAATGTAAAGTTGTCGCAATTGCCGTTGACGACATCTTGGCGAAAGATTTAGTTGATGTGTCAGATCTTGCTCAGTTTAACAATAACAAAAAATATCTTTTTAACGTTGTAGATGTTTTTAGTAAATACGCGTTTAGTGTACCTGTTTCGGATAAAACAGGAATATCGATAACTGATGCACTAAAACAAATAATAACAAGTACAGAAAGAAAACCAAACAGAATCAGGACCGATAATGGAGGAGAGTTTTTTAATAAACAATTTGAGCAGTTTCTGGAACAAAATAACATAAAAAAATATGTTACTGGAAACGAAGGAAAAAGAGTTGTCGTCGAAAGATTGAATCGCACACTAAACGAGCTGATATATAAACACGTGACAGCTAAAAAATAAGTTTATTGACGATCTACAGCAGATTGTTGACAAATATAGTAACACGTAGCACTGATCAATAAAAATGTCACCAAATGATGCAATTAAAAATCCGATTCTTGCAAATGAAAATGTATTCCGCAGACATAAATTTAAAGGTAGAATTTCTCTGACGAAAAAAAAAAAAAAAAAAAAACCCTTTGAAAAAGGATTTACTTCAAACTGGACTGAGGAAGTATTCGTTGTTCATAAAGTTCTACTGATACTACCTGTAACATACGCGCTAAAAGATTTATTGGGTGAGCCTATAACTGGTAGTTTTTACGAGCAAGAACTGCAGAATTTGTCATTGATAAAGTTGTCAGGAAAAAAGGTAATAACACTTTAGTTAAATGGAGAGGATACAGCGATAAATTTAACAGCTGGGTTCCAACCAAACAAATTTAAATAATATTGTTATAAATTTCCTCGTACTTACGTTTGACAGATTTACATTTTATTGGTTTACATTACGATATTAGATATTGTCTGCGATCGTTAGAAATCGTCATTAGGTTAAATATCTTGACAAATATAAAATCGAATTGCATATTTTTCTGTCGGTCTGGAATTCTAATGTTTGAAAAGGGTTTTATCAGCCGCCAAAAAGACTGATTTTCATCTAGTGAGAAATTAAATTTCAAAATTTTCTTTGTGATATGATATTTTACATCATATTTACCAGTTGACGGTCTGCTGTAATTTTTTGTATCAGCTACACTTACAATCTCGTTTTATTCGTCGTTGTTGTTAAGTAGAATGTCATCCTCTGTGTAATCAACCGAGTCGTATTTATCTACGACTATAGCATCTTCTGCTGTAAAATTATTATCATCAGCGTAAATATCAGCAAGTCGTTTCATCAAATCCATATTATAATATATTTTTATCTAATTAATAATAATAAGATGACTAACGAGATAAAGTATCATCAGAAAGTTAATATATTAAATTATAGAGAATTAGCCGCAGCAGTGCGAAAATGTTTGTCAAGGTATAGTTATTATTCTGTTGATGTTATTGTTATGCAAGGTTATTCTAATAAGATTCTGCTGACAGCGGCAGAAAAAAATTAACTTAATGACAGTGCATTTATTACACTGAAATTTTAAAAAATGATGTTTTAATGTTTGCTCATAATTGTCTTACCAAAACCGAGCTAGAAAATATAATTAATCGTCATATCTAAAGATGATTATGTCATAGGTTGATTGTAATGTTGCTGATTTTGTTATTCCATCTACAACAAATTTTACTGCCCTAGAATTAATATCAAAATGTTTTGCCGCAGCTGTTATTGAAGGAAATCTTAGTTCCTCACCTGTTTCCAGATTTACCGCAATGACAGGTTTTGGACATCTAAAATTTGACCCATTATAACCTCGTCCTCGTTTGCTATTTTCTTGTTGAGCGATAAGTTCGAGATTTATTAAACGATTGTCTGTTTTAATTGGGTTGACGTGGTCTATCACTAAATCATTAGGTATAGGTCTGTTAAACGTTTCGTAAACAAAACGATGTGACATAATTAACTTGATCAGTTAGTGTTCCTCTAACAGTCACCATGAGATACCCCGTATTATTCATAAAACCAACAACTTTTTAGTTTTTCTTTTTCGAATAATTCCATTATCATTTGCCTCGTAGAGATCAAACACAGGATGATGTTGATATTCACTTTGTAGAGACAAGTTTTTAATGCTATCATGATATACTCGTTGTCCAGCTGGTATGTCTCCGCAAAACAAAGTGTAAATAAAGTCTTTCCTAAACATTTCAACTCTCTCAGCATTATCACCTTTAACGCTGATCTTATAACCAGCTGATGCTGATTTACCAAGCGGTTGTCCGTATTCGACGTGAATCACCGACCCTAACATATTTCCCGCGAATAAGTTATACTTGGGATGAACATAATAGTATTCGTGCTCGTTTGCGCTTGTCAGATTTAGTTTCATTATACTATAAGCATTTTAATAATTCTAACTGGTTTTCAACTAGCGCGTGCGCAGTGTGCGGTGAGATATCAAGCAAAAATCAATTAAATATAAAAATTGTTATATAAAAATAATGCTGAAATTGCGAGATATTGCTCAAAAGAGCCTTATAGGAGAACCTACAAAAATAGCTACCGTTTTTGAAGGATTTAACAACAGTTATGAATTTGATAATCAAAATGTTTTAGCAAATTTTAACTCTACAAATTTGTTTCATCTTCTGCATCCGACTTTAACGCGAGAACTTGCAGTACATAAAAGTATTAAGCTAATAGTGCAGTATCATGTTATTTTATCAAATTTACATGCACTTCAAAAAGATGTACTTGATATAATCTTTGAAAATATACATTTCACCAACGAGATTATCGAATCATATTTAACAGCTAAATCACACAAAAAAATATTATTAGCTGGAACAAATATTTCATCAGTCTCCGATGAAATACATCAGGAAATAAATACAAAATTGGAGGAATTTACTGCATCAGGATCAGGTTGGAAACTTGAAATGATAAAAGAAGTTTATTTCACACAGTGAGATATAACGTACTTCGCGGTAGTTTTTACGTTGATCTCCCTCAAAAAATTAAAAACAAAAAATGTTGCATAAACGTAAAGAACTTTGATAACAGATGTTTCCAGTGGGCTATTCTTTCTGCGATTTTTCCAGCGGAAAAAATGCTGATCCCGTTGACAAGTATTTTAGTCACGTATCAAAATTAAATTTTTATTGGCATTCACTTTCCAGTTGCAGAAAATCAAATACCAAAGTTTGAAAAGGAAAACAATATTTCAGTTATTATATTTGGTCTTGACGAGAGTGAAAATGTTTATCCAAGGTATATTTCATAAAAAGCTTCGCAATCGACAATAAACTTGCTGTCTTATAGGAATCATTACGTTTGGATAAAAAACTTAAACGGCTTAGTTGGCCGACAATAGAATAAAAATAAAAATAAGAAATATTTCTGCTACCGTTTTTTACATGGTTTTTCTAAAGATGAAAAACTGAAGAGCATCTTATATACTGTGTTAATGTTCAAAGAATAACAATGCAAGGAGAAAATGAAAAAGTATGAAAATTTAAAAATGATAATCATAAATTAAATATTCCGTTTGTTATTTACGCTGATTTCGAGTGTCTACTTGTCCCTGTGGCAGGCGCATAAAATGATCCAAATAAGTCAAGCACCAGGTGCTAAATACAACAACATGTTTCCTGTGGAGCATCTTATAAAATAGTTTGTTGCCTAACGATAATTTTTCAAGTCCAATAAAATTGTACAGAGATAAAAATCCTGCAGTGTGGTTACTAAAACATTTAATAGACAATGTTAATAAAATTTTCAACAGATTGTCTAAAACAGCTCCAATAAAAATAACATCCAAACAACAACTTGATTTTCATGAGGCAGTTAATTGTCATATCTGCGAGAAACCTCTGCCTGAGCAAAGTTCAGGCGATAAAGTGCGCGATCACTGTCATCTAACCGGCCAATATTGCGGAGCAGCACATAACAATTGTAATTTGAAATTTCATGCGCCAGATTTCATTCCTGTCGTTTTACATAATTTTCGTAGTTATGATAGTCGTATCATTGTCGAAGCATTTGGCGATGAGGAAATTAAATCTAAACTAAAATTAAATAATATAATAAAAAGTATTGCAAACAATTTTGAAAAGCATATGTCAGTTACGCTTAGCAAATTACGTTTCATCGACAGTCTGCAATTTATACCAGTACCATTAAACGAGCTTGTAGAAGGTTGTAGCAGTTTCAATAATTTAAAAAGTTGCTTTGAGGAAGACTACGTCTCTCTGACAAAAAGGGTGTCTTTCCGTATGAGTATCTCTATGACTGGAGCAGATTTGATGAAACTTATCTTCCAAACAAAGATAAATTTTACTCGCAGCTAAAAAACGAAAATATTACAGATGACGATTATAAATACGCACAGGAACTTTGGAATAAATTTGGTTGTAAGACTCTTGGTGATTATCATGATTTATATTTGAAAACAGATGTTTTATTATTAGCAGATATTTTCGAGAGGTTTTGTAAAGTTAGTCATGAAAATTATGGATTAGATCCATGTTGGTATTATTCTGCGCCAGGATTATCATGGGATGCCTTGCTAAAAACAAGCAGGATAGAATTGGATCTCTTAACTGATGTTGATATGTTTAATTTGATTGAAAAGGGAATTCGCGGCGGAATTAGCGTTATAACAAAAAATATGAGGTAGCTAATAATAAGTACTTAAAAAGTTACGATAAAAATTTACCTTCAAATTATATTATTTATCTTGATACTAATAATTTATATGATTATGCTATGTCAGCGACAATGCCTTGTAGTGGATTTCATTGGATAGCTCCAGGTCAATTTCTTCAAGAAACTGAAAAAGATTTACCAGAGAATGTCAGTTATTTTGTTGAAGTTGATCTCGATTATCCTAGTTCGTTACAAGATCTACATAACGACTATCTGTTTTGTGCAGAGTCAATAATGATCGATTATAGTTTATTATCGCCTGAACAACAGGGAATGACAACAGCAAAAAATTCAATTGATAATAATGTAGTTTCAAATTTGTTAAATAAAAGAAATTACATGATACATTAAAAAAATTTAAAACAAGCAGTAGATGCTGGACTAATTCTGAGAAATGTTCATCGCGTATTAAAATTTAATCAATCACGGTGGATGGCGGATTATATTGATTTAAATACCAAACGTCGTGCTACTGCTAAGACCGACTTTGAGAAATAAACTTTTTTTGAAGTTGATGAACAATTCCGTGTTCGGTAAGACGATGGAAAATATTAGAAAGCGAGTCAATATTAGAATTGTAAATGATGTAAATTGGAGAAATAAATTAGTTAACGATGACGGTTTTGTCAGTATGAAAATCTTTAATGAAAATCTTGTTGCAATATAGCGACGAAAAACAAATTTAAAGTTAAATTAACCGATTTATATTGGTGCAGCTGTGCTTGATATTTCAAAATGGCTAATGTAGGACTTTCACTATAATTTTACAAAAAAGCAGTGGCCAGATTCGGAGTTGCGATTTACTGATACGGATTCACTTGTTTATAACATAAAATATGAGGATGTTTATCAAGATATTTATAACAATAAAAATTTATTTTATTTATCGAATTATCCATAAAGTAGTGGATTTCATGATGATGCAAATAAAAAAAATCATCGGCAAGATGAAAGATGAGTTTATGTTTGCGCCAGTTAGGGAATTTGTTGAACTGAGAAGTAAAATGTACGCCGTAATTTTAGATGACGATAAACTGACAAAAAAGCAAAAGGTTTTCCATGCGGATACGTAAAAATGTGTATGAAATTTGATGATTTTAAAGCTGCGCTAAACACCTGCACTAATTTTATTAAAACAAATGTTACAATTATAAAACGTGGACTAAGTAATTTTGATGATAAAGATATTGCGAGGACGAATTAATACGTTAGTTATTGGACACTACGCAATTTTGTCTAAACTTTATAAATAATGTTCGAAAATTTAACATTTGCCGATGAAGTTAGTAGCAAAATTAAAAACTGATGGTTAATGGCCAGCAATTATCAGTTGAATTTAATGATGAAATTTCAGGTATTGTTTTAGTAAATTTGATAGAATGAAACTCTCGCTTATTAAATCAGATAACAGCAAATATTTTGATTATCTTGAAAAGTTGAGAGATGAGCTCATGTCAAAATGCAATAATCTTCATGATCCGATCAGTCAAGAAAAATATATAAAAATAAATATTAACCAAAACCAGTCGAAGGTTTTTGCAAAAGATGGTAAGTATATTCTCACCAGGGTAACAATGACAGAGTTATTTGTATGTCATCGAAAAGTAGCGGAAAAATTAAATTTTATTTGTATAAACACAATAATAAATTATTCTTAATATCTGCTGTCGATATTCTAAGAATAAGCGAAGAAATTCTTTTAAAAAAATGAGAGATAACTCTGTCTGTCTTCCTTGTATTGTAAAGGGAGATAACTCTGGTAGTAGTAATTAAGCAGTTATTCCGCTTGTTATATTGCTTAACATTACATGACCGTCGCGATTTATTTTTGTGTGTGTGTCGTATTCAGTAACTTAATTATCTGTAGTCAGTGTGGATCAAGCATAATTTGTAACAGAAAATTATATTTTACACCTTTGCTCTCTCCTGATAAATTTGATGGACATTATCTTGCATTAATTCCAGGCAGGTTATTTTATATCTTCATTATAGCCGTGCAAATTCCAGGTAAGGTATTGAATTCCAGCTATACAATGTACACTCAGCAGGTCATGCGACAGCTGTTCGCAACGACATCCGTCAGGTTTATTTGAGATCCACACTACAGTCTATTTAGTAATAATAATTTCTATAAGAAATCCAGATTCACACTGCATTTTATTCAGCATAATAATTTCTGGAACGTATGTAAATTTGTTTTAGACCCACACTACAGTCTATTTAGCAATAATACATTTCTAAAACGTGCGTAAGATTTATTTTAGATGCACACTACAGTCTATTCAGTAATATTAATTTCTGAAACGTGTGTGAGATTTATTTTAGATTCACACTGCATTTTAGTCAACATAATTATTTCTGTAACGTGTGTAAATTTATTTTAGATCCACCTGCAGTTTATACAGTATTAGATACCTTCATAACAATCTTTGAAACGTATAATTGTAAGAATCGGACAGTGGCGCAGTATTATAACGTTGGATTATCATACTGAGGCCTCGGGTTCGATTCCCGTGACTGACATATTGTCGACGCCGGGCATTCTGCCAGTGTTGTATATAAGTGGGGGGCTCCAAGCCCCAAAAGATTTCATGTACTTCTCCTCACCACGTCAAGTAGCGTGGTAAGTGCGTTTTGCACTCTCCCCGGGGTTTGATGTTGGGGGGGGGGTGTACATGAAATCAAAAAGCCTAGAGAGCCCTCTAAATCTCTAAAGTTTCGTTTCGTTTAGCGATTCGCTCGCGAGGGGGGTGTCTATGCAGGAGCCCTCTAAAATAAACAGTAGGGTATGTGAGCTCTCAACCTCATTTGAAGGGTACCCCACACAGGAACATTCAGAAAGAATGTCAGCCCAAAAAGAAAAGCCTCGTGGGGTGCGCCATAACCACCATAAGAGAGGCATCAATGAAGAGACCCCGTCAAAGGCAAAAAAGGCAGTAAAGGGAATGGTGACCGTTTACTGTTTATTTTTGTTTATTATTATTATTATTATTATTATTATTATTATTATTATTATTATTATTATTATTACAGTTACGGCGCTATTCTAATGCCACCACGGCTAAGCTGGTCACTTTTAACTTTTAACCCTTCACCTTTGACCTTCACCTTTAACTCAGGTCAAGGTCAAAGTTCAATGTCAAAGTTCAAAGATCATAGGTCAAGGTCATAGGTCAATGGTCAAGAAGTGACCCCGAGGCGTTGCATTTTTTACAATTATTTTTATTTTAAATGATTTAAATTCAACATGGTTGTAGCAGTAGTAACAGAAAATGAATGTTTCTAGATCCGAGGCCCCTACCCCGACAAAACACATTTTGTCAGAGATATGTTAGAAAAACCTTTATCATGTGAAAGTCATTATTTTGAGCTAGAAAAGGCTGGTGAAGAAAATATCAACATAGAAGGGTTTTGGATGGGCAGGGGTCTCGGAGATAGAAACCTCGTTTTCTATTACTACTGTGCAGACAGACGATGGCATTTGGATTATCCATAACAAACGTGACCCTTTCCGCCTGACACAGTCAGGACACACTGGAAATAATATTGTCCCGTTAAAAAAAAATCTAAACCAGGAACATTGACTGGTATTGACAAACAATATTATGAACGAGCGTATCCTGTGACTGCAGTTGTTTATGCGTTATATCCGCTAAATGATAAACTTAGTGTTGATGATCTCAAACCGATGAAATTGTCCTTGACATAGTCAAGGATAAATTATGCAGCCGAGCGAATTACAGAACACTTCACAAACGGGATGCGTGGAAAAGGTTTAACTGATCTAAGACGTAAAAAAATAAATAAGTGGGCAGAAACAGTTAAAGATATCGGAGCGTCTATTAAAGATGTCGCTGAACTAGGAAAAAGTTTGAAATTCCCAATAACAGTGAAAACACTAACCGGAGAGATTTTGTACGAATCGAATATAAATCAAGAGGTGCTCCGATAACGATTATTGATCATAACGCACATGCATGGGCATCGGCCATAACAATATTTCCACGAGATCGAACTGTTAAATTCATTATGATTATATCTTTGATTTTATCAGAAATATTAGTAAGAGTGACCCTGTATCCGTGTGGTTATTTCAGAGTTCAGAATCTGTGTATGATCAGTTTGTCCGTCTTGATGGAGAAATTTATCATGCAGAATCATTCCAAGAAGAAATGAAAAAAAATTTGCACTAAAATATACTCCTGACAATATCTTGACAGAGTCAGAAGTTGAACAATGGATAATTGTTTTACCGTTCCATCAGTTGTTGCACATGCTGCTCAAAAGAAAAATTCATGGTCACCGACAAGATCGGAATTTCTTGTTGATGTCCAGCGCAGTTGTGTCGAATACGGACACGGCGGATTGTGGAATACTAAATACGATTATAATGACGTTATATCAGCTGATACGGTAGCATGTTATCCTGGAAGTTTTCTTGGATAGTGTTCTTGGAGAGTGTTCTGAATACTTTAAAAGATTTGGACATCCAACACACGAAATGACAAGAGTTGCGATAAATGGTTCCTTACCAGAGTTTGATTTAACTGGATTTGCCTGTATAGAGTCATTCGAGTTTAAGGAAAATCTGCATCCGATTGTTTATGTTTGGTTTGGAAGACATTTCTCAGAAAAACATTGGGCTCCAATAGTACTATTACGATACATGCTTGATGTAGCGATATTGATATCATTAGTTGTAGGTGAAGCGATAATAACATATCGTCCACAAAAACAAGTTTGGTTACCACAACCAAAGAAATATTCTGATGATGAAAATCCTGATATGACTGATTATGAAAATAAGGTTGCAAAAGATCTCGGCAGAAAAATCATTGGTAAATTTACTCAGGGTAGTTCATGTGATCATAAACGACATTGTACAAGATTAATTATGGACGATGCTGAACTCGATTTTAAAATTGCTGAAACAACTGAGAAAGGTACATTTATAAGTCGAAGTAATGCTTATTTGTCAGACGGAATTAAATTAGGTACAATTGTGAGCTATATTGATGGTGAGTCACCGCAATTGACTCATTTAAAATCTTCGATGCTGGCGTACGTTTCGATAAATTTATTATCAATGATAAACAGATTTCCTCCGATAGCGGTTCGAATCGCCACGGATTCATTTTATATAAATAAAAAATACACGAAATTGTTAAAACCATTGCTTGGCGTTAATGAATCCTGGGGTGAATGGAGAATAAAACAAGAAAATATACTTGGTTATTCTGAATCCGCCGACGTTGAAATCAGGAAATATATTACAAGAATAATAATAAAATATCAGACTCATCAGCACCATCTGTGTATGATCCTGTGGCCAAACATAAAACTGTTTATTTCAATGGGTGTGGTGGTTCTGGTAAAACAACGCGTGATTGAATTATTCCTGAATAACTGTTCAGATATGATTGTTTTGACACCTACACATACACTCGCCAGAGAAAAGAATGATCGTGGAGTAAAATCTCAAACCTATCATAGTTTTTTCAGATGGTGCGGAGACGCATGGACTCCTGAACGAATGGGTGAAAATACGTTCCTGGAATTATTATCTGGGATGAAATTTGAATGGTATCTCTGGAAGTATTAAAAATATTTATTTACTGGTTATTGACGAAAAATACTGCTGTGATAATGTGAGGTGATCATGGTCAACCGCCATCTTTTGTTGGACAGTCTCAGCACGAATGGTTAAAAACATTTGTAGATTAACACGAAGAAATAACTGATGATCATAGTTGATTTGATAGTTGCATGTAGAAAGATAGTTCGTGATACAGTGCAAGAGAAATTATTTCTGTTACATAAAGAAAAGTTTTTAAATCTACCTGCACCATTGTGTTATCGCCAGGCGGATACACGATGACAGAATATTGAAGTTGAAATTTCAAGAGTTAATGAGAAACAAAATCTTGTACTAAATGATATTGTTTTAGTTCCCGTTGATGTTGTTGAGAGCGCGTTAACGATTGAAAATACTCCATGCAAACTAGGATTCGCTATAACGATTCATTCGTCAAAAGGATTAACTATTTCTGATACCAATATTTGGATTATTGATGATCGGATCAAATTTAGTTTATCTCGCGGTGTCTCGAGTCAGAAGAATATCTCAGCTGCGAAGGGTTGTCATAGACAATGATGATGTAGTCATTGACGATGTCAAGGACGAAGTTGTCAAGAAAAAATTATCTGGTTATAAACAATATGACAAAAAAATAAACGCGACTTTGATCTCAATGCTGAATTTATTATGATACTGAAACAACGACAGAATAATCATTGTGCAGGTTGTAACACAGTAATAATGTGGCAGTATTCGAATAATAATCCAAGACAGTTTACCGTAGATAGAATTAATAGTAGTCTTGGTCACACACGCGCAAATGTGATGCTGACCTGTCTTGAGTATAATCGACGTCGGGGCGCTGGACGCCCTGGAGCCATTTTCAAAAGTGAACGCAGTGGTATTTGAATGCCTTCAGGAATTACTTGTAATTGTTCACGTACAAATCCACGTGGAGGAGCAGCTGAATCCAGTCTGTAGATTGCAGGTCTACCCGTCGATCTAACTACACTGGAAATTTTATGTGTGGTCACGTTCCAGATAGGACCAGTTGCTCTTTTTGTACCCCCTTCAAGTTCACCAGGTTCATATAAATATCTTACAGTCACATTACCTAGCACTGGTTGTTTTGAAAAGTCATGTTGTTGTATTGGTATGTGTTTTTTTGTGATTGCATTAATGGGTTTCATGGCAGTTGCTGTTGTTGTTGTTGTTGTTGTTGTTGTTGTTGTGGGGCTTAACGCCATTTTTCAGCACACGATAGGCTATACATGGCGGCCAGTATTAATGGTGGAGGAAGAAACCGGGAAATCCGCGGAAAGAACCACCGACCCACGAGAAGCTACTGGCAAGCTTTCTCACATATCCACATTCGCCGAATCTTAGACTCGAACCCACGCAGACAGAGTATGGCAGTTGCACGAGTAATTTCATTATTTAACACAGCTATCAGACTTGGTAATCTTGCAACCCATTCACAAGATCTTTTGTCTGTCTGAACTATTTCATTCGCATACTGGTATCCAAATAACCACTCGGCAAGTGTTCGATTAAATCGTTCAACGATTGCCTGATCGAGATGAATTGCAGTGTGTCCTCGTCTGATTTTGACAGTATATTTTTTTCATCAGAGATGATACTGCACCAATAAATTCTTTGCCAGGATCAGCCTGTAATAGTTGTGGCCATCGTAGACCACCACGTTGAGAAATTCGTTCAAACGCAGATGCAACTTCAGTTGCTGTTTTTGCTGATAGTGGTTCTGCTTCTTTATATCTACTTGCAACATCAACGACAGTTAACGCGTATTTGTATGTGTGTGATTGACGTCTGCCAATTTTAATAGTATCATGTGGTAAAAACAAAATATTTGCTAGATGAACTTCATTGGAAACACTGACATCAAAATACGCGTACTGAATTTTTTTAGGTGGTGGTAGATTTGCCATATTGCCTGTCGTCCTAACCGAATTGCAGCAAGAGAACGTGAAACATTTGCTGCATCAGCAAGTTTACTAATCGCTGCTCTACCCATCCAAAATCCTCTTGGGCTATAATAAATCGATTCCATTATAATAATAATCAGTTGATTAATTACCAGCCCCTAACACCAGTTTACCTTTCATCGCCGATTTTACCAGAAAACTAACAAGTTTTTCTCTGAGAGATTTATTCTTTATAGAATTTAACTCATTAATCAACTTCACATCTGCAATATGTCGTTGTTGTAAATCCTTATTTTTATACGCAACATCATGAATATGACACGCTTGATCAATTGCGTTTATTGGATACTCTCCAGATCTTGGTTGGTCTCGTTCGTCAAGTCGAATATCAAGTCGGGTTCCAGGACCACAATAATTATATCAAGGAAGATTTTTTCACCAGGGTATTTAGCCTATGGAGTTCCTGGTAATTTTCCCAGCGAAGCATCGATATCACCGCCTGTCTTCCTTGATTTGTCAGGGGAAAGAAATTTGTATTTTTTGTACCACATTTCACATACTAGCCTGTAAGTGCACGCTTTTAATTTTTTGTTATTATTGTTGTTAATCCAGTGGTGGGGGTGGGTGCTCTACATCGAACACAGTATAAATTCATATTATTTATCATATGGATATAATTGACTTCTCAGCAACACGAAAGCAGGAGCCAGTCAAACATCATCCAGCGCTATCAAATTCTATCAGGATGATAATAATTGACCCATCTGGGTCTGGTAAGACACAATTGTTGCTTAATTTGATAATGAGATGGCTCAAGTGGGATAAGTTGTATCTGGTGGCACCATCTGTAGATGATCTGAGATGCTATGAAGTACTTAAAGATTTTAATGAAAATGCAAAGTTGTTGGATGAAGACGGTAATGATATTATTGAGTTTATTACCAATATTGATGAAGGGCCATCTGTCGATGACCTTGATGGATTTATTAATAATCTCGTAGTATAATGATGATGTTATGGTGGACAAACAATCAAATCCTGCCAGAATATTTTCCAGAGGTAGACACCAAAATACTGACGTGATTTATGTTACCCAGCGCTATACACATACACCTAAAGTGATCAGAGATAACTGCAATATTTTAGTTGTGTTTAATGGAGACGATACACATACTCTACGAAACATTTATCAGACTTGGTGTTCAGGGGACATGGATATGATTAAGATCAAAAACTTTTTTCAGCTGCGCAAGCTACCTTACACAGATTTATTACAATAAATTTACATGATCCTGGGTCGAGGTATCGTATAGGTCTTGATAAAATCTTTGGATAAAAAAAAAAACAAACCCCAAAGCAGCAGAGAGGATGCGACCAAAAGTAGGTTGTCAACGAGTAAACAAACACGCGTGGAACGAAGGTCAAAAATGAAGTAACCCAATTGGTGGGGGTTTATCGTTGTAGACTATTGAGATCATAATTTTGTTTTAATGAGTAACAATCCAAGCAAGTGGTCTATTCACCCTCTCTGCTGCTAGAGGTAATATTCGGTTACAGAAATGGAGTAGAAGGTGTGTGTGTGTGTGTGTGTGTGTGTGTGTGTGTGTGTGTGTGTGTGTGTCTAGATCTTAAAGGCGCGGGCACTAAGAACACCAGATGAACAAACGGTCCTTTTCAGGGCCACCAGATTTCTTGGAAAGAGATATTAATTGTTTTGCCATAATAAGATGTGCTTGTATGTTAGGTGTATGTGTTTTTATGCCCTCCCCCTCACTTTCTCTTATTAAATGTGTGTTTGTATGTGAAGGTATAGCAGTGTATCTATAAGAAATTCTCACACTTTTGTGTAGGTTTGGTGTCTGTATGTGTTTGTCATTCGAAAAAAAAACGTGTGTTTTGATGGAGTATAGTGTCGTTGCATGTAAAAGTGAGAGAAATAGTTTCTCTAAGGTCAGTGTGATATTTATTTTCAATGCTTTAGTCTTGCATATGGTGGGAATCAGTGGCGTCACTTAGGGGGTTTACTCCGGGAGGGGTGCGGGAGTTCGGACCGCACCGGGTGACACCATCAGAGGGGAAGGCACCAAAATGACTGTCTATAAAATTTTTCAATTTTTGAGCAGGAAGGAGGTCCATGGGGGTGACACCATGAGTTACCGCACTGGGTGACACCAAACCTAGTGACGCCACTGGTGGGAATTTTAGTTTGTATACCGGATGTTTTCCTTCATGTTTGTGCTTCAGGCATATTTTATGTGCTGCGTTTGTCAGTCGATTTATTCATTCACGTAGATTCTAGCCAGAGAGCACGCTGTGATGGAAAACAATATTGCAACGAAGAGCGTTAAAATAGAATAGAATTAAAATAGAATTAAAATAGAATATTAATTTGGAATAGGTTGCTAAAACATTATTCATTATTACTTAAAGAATATTTTTTTCCAAATTAAATCTAAAAATAAAGTTGGTAGCGAATTCGTCTTTTTTCAGTAACAAATACCATAAATATGAATGAATATAAATTCTTCTAAACAATTAAACATTCCATTACATTATAATATAAAATAGAAAGAACTCACAAAATTGTTGCAAAAATATTGAGTCTAGACTGAACTTGACCGTGAAAAACTCAAACATTAAGAAGTCCCTATAGCTTAAAGAAGTTTACGAACACAGAGGATGTTTACCTGTAAGGAAAGACAGTCTTCTGATTCTCGATGAATGAACTGATTCTGCTCAAGCTTCTTTTCAATTTATACGCAATTTTGAACTTAACCTCACGGCCAAATATGGACATTCGTCTAGGTACTGTGTGTTCGTTCATTTCGAATCAGAATGATGCTCCCGTCTTTCTTACTGATGCTGTCTGCGTCTGTATGCGTCATCAGACAAACAATTCTGCTGCATCGGCTTATTCGTTTTTAAGAAACTCGTGAATCTTCTACCTTATTCATCCAAAAGGAATTCGCCTGTTCGGCATAATTTACAACCGAATCTAAAAATTGCTGACTTTTAAATACAAGGGAAATGTATTTTATAGTACAAAGGGTTTCGCAATTTATCGTAAATCACAATCTTTATTAAAATAGTATACAGTTGTAGTACAGAAATAAATAAAATTGATCTCAATATATTTTTTTGGAAAATTCACTTTCAATACAATTTAATGAAAAATTACTTTTAATACAATTTAGAGAAAATTTCAATCTTAATACTTTTGATCAAAACTTCTGTCCTATTAATACCATCTTGGTCATTTGAGACTATTCCTCGAGGCTCGATATTAAAAAAATATGAATTAAGAGACAGTAAAAGTGAAAGATCAAAAATGCAATGTTAATAACATTGTTAAAATAGCCTGTAAAATTAAAAAATACAATGAGAAGAACATTGCAAAATTTAAAGCAAAATTCAAAAATACAATGAAAAGAACATTGCAAGACATCCAGTAAAATTGAAAAACTACAATGATCAAAAAATTTTAAGATATTTAGTAAAATTCTACGTAATCTACTTCTACGACTAGTCTTGTCAGACAATTATTGTCATAACAAGAGGATTCTAGACGGTTACCGTCATAGCAATCCTAAAAGTTGAGAAAGAGAATCAAAATAGATTAAAATTCAGATTTGGACGAAATTTATAGATGTTACTATGTTTGGGTTTTTTTTAAAAAAAATAAAATCTTTGTGTGTTTGTATGTTGATGTTAAACATTGGTTGGAATTATGGCAGTGCGTTACGTTTATTGAGAAATGTGGAATATAAAGGTAAAGCAGATATACGAGAGAACATAGGTATTCGACCAGAAAGACGGAGTTGAGGCTGATAAGTATTAGGAGGCGGATTCCTACTTTCCGAGAAATACTGAATGCATCGAGGGCATGAGCAACCTGGTCGGACACGTTTTGATAGGTATTCATCCAAATTGTGCGCATCTCGATATATTTTTTTTTAAAAAGCGCGATAAGTCTGTGAAAGAACCCAAGAGAACGTGGGAGCATTGATAAATCGGGCACACGACCTGAAACTAAACTAGCTAACGTTTCTTCTGTAAGTAGAAGATGAGTGGCAACAGGAACAATTTTAAAGAGTAGGAAAGGGCTGTCATACAATGCTCTGTTCTTGTCGATACAGAAGAATAAAAGCTTTGTAGCATTAATGTCAAGTTCTGGCACTTCATGAGTTTGTGACATATCTGGACTCGATCCATTCCAAACTCGACCTCTTTGCAACAAGGGAGACAGAGCAATCACCTTATCCTATACAGTGTATCGAAGAACAATTGACTTGTTCGTACCGAAGATAAAGGTGACTGACTCCTCCATTTCCTTTTTTCTCTGCCGTAGCTGATAAAAGAAATATTTCACTTTTTTTATTATTCACCAGTAATTGTCCCCAGCCCCGATTTCCCAGAGATTGGACATCATGTTGCAATGTTCGTTTCGACAAGGGCAGAACAGATACAACTTGTGACTTAATTACTGTCTTTATAGAGAAGTCTATTAATACATAAACATAGTTATCCAAGAGTAACTAGTACGCCTGTTCCCTGTTAGTAATAAGTAACCGTACGGAAAAAGGTATCGTCGTTATTGATAAGAACTAAAACATGGACACAAATGTGTGCATCTACGGTAAAATAGTGTATGGTGGTAAAGAAAGGTGTGTTTGAGGAGAGCATTCTGAAATACTTCAATCTGGACGTTGGGGAAACGCATTATCATAATATGTCCAAATAACATGAGCACAGACGGGCTGGCTAAGAATCGAACGAAGTTTGTATGCAGATGCAAGATCAATAGGGAACTAGGTTGGCATGGCTAGTTCAGAGTTACTGTTTACTTTGGTTAGCTTAAAACCTGTCCATCTGACATAATCTTGGTCGAAGATAACCCGTAACATGAAGGTTATCAATCATCGATGGTCCAGTAATATTCCAATATGAAGGACATAAACTAAGCTGAAGAATATCAACCATTACGCATTGAACTCTCGTAGTAATTTCAAGACGCAGTTAGTTCGCGCATTGGACTGTGAAATCCATTTATAGACTTGAACAAGGGCAATTATGAACGTCATGATTGAAATTGAAAAGATCAAATAATCCCAACTGAGTACATCAGAAACAGTAGTAAACCAATCAGGAGAAGTCGTGGGTTCAATGGTATACTAGAAGTGAACTGTAGATTGAGCTTTTGTCGCATGTGCAAGTAACAGTGCTGTCGACAATGCTCTAAAACGCCATATGAGCTAATCAATTGCCGAGGTATTAAGAATAGACACGGAAAAACAAAATATTATAGCCATAATATGTAGGGAATCAAACCAAAAATCGCTGTAAATCGCGAATTCACCACTTAACATTGTTTCTGCTAAAGACGAAAAGATTCGTTGATCGCTTTTAGCACGTGCAGCTACTTTCTTAAGATTTAAATCGGTCTCCTTATCTGTAGCGAAAAATTGTGACATTTGGTGCTCATATAGTTTGAATTCAGGTAACGAAATAGTCAAGAGATTGTCAAACGAGGTGTTCCGCAAGATGGCTGCTAGATGCGTAGAATTAGAAAATTGTTGTAATAAGTGCTAGGTTATTTACGTGAAGTTGGATAACTTCTGTTGAATTGTCAGAACAAGTAGTGATATGTCCGTCATATGTCACAGACGTAGTAACGACTGCGCAATGGCACGAAATATTCATAATACAAAAGCGACAACCTTTAATAACGCGACACTGATTTTGACATTAGAGTATTATTGAGATAAACTAATATTTGATTTGAGGAGATATCGAGAATATGCCATAAACCAAAAATTACAAGTCTGATGGATACTATCCTTATCATCCAGAAATAGACTATTAATGCATTCAGGCTGAGACAAGGGTTTAAGTGTAGGACGGATATTACAATGTAAAATGTCCTTACCGGTACATTGATTTAGGGCTGATAATGCTAATGTTGTTGTTGTTGTTGTTATAGGGTTTAACGCCATTTTTCAGCACAAGATAGGCTATACATGGCGGCCAGTATTAATGGTGGAGGAAGAACCCTGGAAAACCCCGGGAAGAACCACCGACCCACAAGAAGCTACTGGCAGGCTTTCTCACGTACCCACGTTAGCCGAGCCTGGACTCGAACTCACGCAGACAGAGGTGTAACGCTAATGTTATGTAAAATTGATGGTCATCAGATACAAACATTATGTTGGGTAAATCAAGTAATTGTGTAACGTGTGTTGATGATGCATTAATAGGAACCTGAAATGATTGAGTTTGATACGTCTCGAAGGGTCGCTCTCGGGACGAAATTGGGATCTGTAGAGCATTATATAGGTCGCGATCTTTACGCGTTGCTATAAATGACCCAAACTGATAATAGTAACGAGGATCTTTCGGCGTTATTGAATAACCCGGATAATCGGTAGATATAATAGTCTCGATCTGATTGATTGATTCCTCTAAAACAAGAGGTCGAATCAGTATAGTAGGTAACTTGCCTGCTGCCAATTCCGCTGTTGCTATTTGTAATTTTCTCTAATTCATGCCTAATTTCTGAGATTCCAGCATTTGAGCGGCAATGACTTCTTCCGATTTCTGATATTTTTGACGTATATTTTCTTCAGTGTCAAGCATCGCTTGCTCTAATAGCAGAAGCCTTCTCGAGTTTCGACCAATAGCCGTTAACATATTATTAAATGTATTATCGACTTGTGAGATATAGGAGGAAAAATCACCTCCATGTCGAGCAAGAGCACCTAGAATTTTATTATTCTGTCTCGTCAGCATATTTATGTGACTTGCTAATGTGGCAACGTCTCCCGTTGTGGACAAACCAAATAGGTGTTTACCTATTTCACCAACGAAGGGCAAAATTGCTCTTTTTGACACAAATGAAGGTTGAAAAAGACCTTCCGGAATTAACTCATTAATTAATGAGATTGTTGCGTTAAACTGTACATTCATTGTAAGACCTATTGTATTTAACTGTTGAAGAACGGAATTTTTGAAGCTACATTTTACATCTTTAACACGATGCTCTATAGGTTCAACTGAAATGTTCTCTGGAAGCTGGATTTGAAAAGTGTGTATCCACTTACCGGCTGAACAATATCCTGGTGGGAGAGACTGGAAAATAACTCCATAGTTCAATCTTTGCTCATCCACTGCAGACCCTGGATTTAGAGTCAGGAGAAGCAGTCCTACGACCCAAATCCACATTCCACCCATACCTTAAAGAAAAGAAAGAGGTTTGAGAGATTTGCCGGCAAGAGAGGAAAGAAAGAAATAGAAGGCATGAGGAATTGATGGAATGGAAATGACTAGAATTATCTCTCCCAGATAAGAAGGAATTTCCTTCTGAATTTCGTACTGAATTCAATGACGAAATATTCGACGTAGTAATTTGCGACGTGTATTCGATTGTGTGCGTGTACTGTGAAATGCTTCTTTTAATGCAGGAGAAACATTTTCCGTTGGTTGCCATGATAGTGTGGATCCATCGGTCAACTTTACCAAGTAATGTTTCTTTCCAGAAATCCATTTGGATTTCAAAAGGTTATCAACTGAGTACCACTCTGTACTATTGTCAGTCGTTGCGTGTCCATTGCTTGCTTGACCATGTGGTGCCTGAGTCGGTTGAGGGACTGTGTCTGCTGCATCCGGTGTCTGAGGTCGATAATCCCTAGGATCTTTATAATGCTTAAGCCTGTTACCGTGTACAAGTGATTTCATTTCTTTATTGTCGGAACAACGGCGTAACCTGTAAGTCTTATTCGGACCCATATGAGTAATGTAATACAGACCCTCCCATCGGGGGTAAAGCGTTTTTGATAACCCTACGTGTATGTGTGAGATTTGCAGGTAGACATAATCTCCAACGCGAAAGGACGGCAAATCATCTTGGTGTTTACTAATTATGCCCTTAACGATTGTTTTATTGTACTATTCAAACGTTTGCACGCAGCGTTGGTTTGAGGGTGATATGAACTGGTATGGTGTACGTGTTACCTGAAATAATTCACAGAGTGCGATGGCAATCTGAGACATAAAGTTTCGTCCACAATCACTGACAAGTGTTCGCGGTGCATCATAACGTGTGAATATTTCATTGTACAAAACACTGGCGATTTCAGTTGTTGTTTAAGAACGCAAGGGAAAGGCTTCCCACCAATGTGACAAACTATCTGTCACAAATAAGATATACTGCTAACCTTCCTTACTTTTTGACATGCACAAAATGTCCATGTGCCACCGAGAAAATACATCCTCCGGTGGCAATGGGTGGAATGGGGCCTTTCGAGCATTTGTGTCCCGTTTAATGAGTTGACATTGAGAACATGATATAATGGAGTCATACACACTGTGATACATTTTAGGCCAAAAGTATTTTTGTTTGATAGCTTGATATGTTCTTTGGACGCCTAAATGACAACCACCTGCTTTTGAATCGTGATAAGACAGAAGAACATCGTGTCTCAAATTTGTTGGTAGAGCAACTTGTTTTATGAGTTGATCTGATAAAATTTGGTGTTTTGCTCGAGAGTGGAAAAAATGATGTAAGACACCATTGATAAATTCATACTCACTTGCTTCATACTGAATAGCTTTTGCGCGACGAGTGTTTCTGGTAATATTCCTTGCTCTTAGTAAAATTACATATCCTTGAAATCAGGGCCCTGGCGCTGATATTGTGTGATAGCTGTTAATTCTGAAGAAGGATCACTAAGTGTGCTATCATTAGTGTGTACTGCAGATAGGATTGGGATATCTTCATTAATATACCATAATGTTATTTCTGTTAATTCTTTTTCTATAGACTGAACATCTGGCTGATTGAGTAGTCTGTGTGTTTATGTAATCAATAGATTTCTCCGATTCACTGTGGGTGTTATCAGTTTGTTCGTAGTGTCGACGTGAGAGTGCAACAGCATTTGAGTTTTTATGTCCTGGAGTGTATACGATGTCGAAATCTTATTCTTGCAAACGAAGTGACCAACGAATTAGTCTATTTGAAGAGTGTTTAACTGTCTTAAGCCACACTAGTGCTTTGTGATCTGTAATGACAATGAATTCCTGATGTGACATGTAAACATGATATGTTCTGATACCTTCCAAAACAGCTAAACATTCTTCTTCAGTAACTGACCAATGCTTTTCAGCGTCCGTTAAAGCTCTTCCTCCATAAGCAATAACATGTTCCTTGTAATATGTCCCTGTTTGAGACAAAATATACCCTAGAACGATGCTGCTAGCTTCACATGCTAGTCTAAATGGCTCGTTAAAATTAGGATAAGCCAATATAGGCGCTGATGTCAGAGCTGTCTTAAGAGCTTCAAATACTTGTTGACACTTATCTGTCCAAAGGAATGAACTTTCTTCTGTCAACAATTTATTTAATGGTATTGTTATGGTAGAATAACCATGAACAAATTTCCTGTAAATATTGCACAAACCTAGAAAACTCCTAACATCTTTCTGTGTTTTAGGAACAGGAAATTTTGCAAAAGTATTTATTTTAGATTCATCTACTTTGATTTCTTTTGTTGAGAATCTATGACCAAGATAAACAACTTCAGATAATGTAAATACACATTTTGAAGGCTTGAGTGTCAAGTTTGCTTGACGTAAACGATCGAAAATGGGTTCAAGATGTTTGAGGTGGTCTTCAAATGAATTAGAAAAAATAATGATGTCATCTATGTATACAAGACACGTTGACCATGGTATACCCCTATGAACATGACCTAAAAGAACACAGTTAGTGTCGGGTGCATTTCGAAGTCCATACGGCATTACATTCCATTGGTAAAGACACGTGATATTATAAAACTGCTGTTGTGCTTGGTCAGTGGGTCCATTTTAATTTGCCAGAATGCTGAATTTAAATCTAAAGTACTGGAAAAAAACATGGTTGAGTTTGACCAACTGCATCAATGACATCTTCTAATCGTGGAAGAGGGAATGTCATCGGTTGTGTCACCTGACTGAGTTTCCTATAGTCAATAGCAAAAGGATATTCACCATTTTTCTTTTTGACCAATACAACTGGGGATGTATAACTAGATGAACCGGGTTCAGTTGATTGATGTGCTAATAATTCTTCTACCTGTCTATCAATTTTCTTATTAATGTGCGGTGCCGCACAATAAAGTTGACAACGAATCGGCACGGAATCACCCGTTTCTGTTCGGTGGGTGAATACGGTAGTACTATCCAATTCGTCTAAGTTAACAGCAAAAACATCCCTATGTTGATTCAAATATGAGAGAAGTTCCTGCTTTTGGTTTTCTGTCAAATCTGTAGAGTGTAAATCAAAATTAATTGGATCTTGTGGTTTACTAGATTGTGTATTCATGAGGTTGGGTTTGTCATTCCTGTCAACAGTGTCCTCATTAATGGCAAATATTGTTTTTGAGTAAAGTACGTCCACACATGGTAATACGGTATTGGCACATACATGCATGGCCATTGGAGTAGGGTTAACAATTTGTAAAACGTCCTTTTTGGAAACTGTCAAAATTGTTCTAGCTGGAAGAATGGTAGAGTTTGGCATGTTATAAGACGGTTCAAGTAAAACAGATTTTCCCTTTGGGATTTTACTGATACGTACTGCAATCGTGCTCATAGAGTTACGCTGAATGGACGTAAATTTTGCGGCGCATGCGACACCAGACTGATTATGAATAAAGTTTATGGTTACCATATCGTCTAGCAAGGAGAGCATTTGCGTATCGAGATTTACAACAGCTTTGTACTTAGTCAAAATATCTATACTGAGAATCACCGAATGGTGTAGAGCTGGTACGACATAGAATGAATGAGAGAATCGTATGCCTCCTATTTTCAAATTAAGTTGAACGAGACCTGAAACACTTTGATGTTCACCACCGGCTCCTACAATCTGGGAAATATTTGATTGTTTAATCTGACGTGAATTTAACTCTGCACGATGAAGGAAATTTAAATTAAAGGCCGAAATGGTCGCGCCTGTGTCTGCTAACGCATGTGTTGGTTTCTCTCTAACAAAAGTTGGAACAAGGTTTTTGTGAATAGGTGTGACTAAGATAATTTGTGGCTGTTGATCATAATCACGACAAGTTTGTGTCCTCTTGTGAGATGCGCATTCCTATTGTTTTCGTGTTGTCAACCACACACACGAAAAATAACCTTCTTGTGACAAAAGTGATACTGTACATTGCGTGAACGTGACGTACATTGTCCGCCACACCCAAACCAAGCAGTGTGAGAACGACTGTGTGGTTGTGGATGGTAGCGCATACCACGAGGTGATTGATATGAGTAATTATTGCCAGAATAATTATTTGGAAATGCTGTTTGCGGTGCAGGACAATTAGTATTTTTGTCTGTAGTAAAGACCGCGTTGTAGATAGTTAGAATTTTGAGGGCGAAATTGCTGTTCTGTGGCACTAATATGTGCATGTGTTTGAGAGCACGAATTTGTTGTCTTTGTTTTGTTTTGAGTTTGCAACCGTAACTTCATCCTTAAGTTGTTTTACTTCATCTAAAATCGTGTTAATGGTAGACAGATCAGATTTATCCGTAGTGACAATGGATTTCTCTGCTAAAACTGCTGCCTGGCCTAAAAATGCCATGTTGGTTGGGTTTTTGTTCATTACTATCCATTTAACAGAAGGTCTCAATCCATTCAATGCCACCGCCAATAAGACTTGATCTGGGATATTTTCGCCAGGTGCGATTTGCAAAAGGCGACTTAGATAGTCCATAATTGTTTCAGAAGGCCCTTGCTGAGTTTGCAAAACTGATAGATCTAAAATGACATCGTCATTGTGAAATGTAGATTTAAAGGCTGTGACTAGAATGTGCCGGTTATTTGTAACAGTATCTGGTAAGGTATCGTACCAGATTTTAGCATGCCCCTGAAGATGAAAAGGAAAAGCATTCAAAACCTTAGCTTCTGATAATTCATAAAACTTAGCCCATTGAATAAAATGGTCTAACCATTTAACAGGATTCTGAGACTGATCACCATTAAAAACATCTAATTTGATAGCAGAAGACATACCTGTTTGCGAAAATCGGTTGTTTCCAGAAAAATGTGCACTCCTAGAAAAATGTTCTGGCGGGATTAGAGTTGCATGCATTGAACTAGACGGCTGAACCTTGAATATTCTAGGTTCTGACACAGCAGGAAAAGTAAGTGTAATGTTTAGTGGGTTTGCCGTGAAATGAGTACTATCTGAAGTCACAAGCACTGGCGAAATTCTCTCAGACGGCGGATGTAGCAGGCTGGAGCTTTCGAGAGTTGGTGACGTCAAGTCAGATGGGCACTGGGTCACTGGTGCTGGACTGGACGTTGGTGGCGTTAGGTCAGTTGCACCGTGGTCAAATGAAGACTCGATCACTGGTGCTGAACTAGGTGTGGACAAAGTACCTGTTGAACTTACTGGAATCATCTGGAAAGTTGACAATGGTGGATGGATTGTCACTGGCGATGTGTAGATGGCTGCTGCGCCGTCCAGTAGGAGCGAAGTTGTTGGAATCAAGGATCTATTTTGTGAATATGGTGGCGCTGTCGCTTCTGGAGTTGATGTAGGATTGGTGGCGCTCTACAGTTTCGTATTTAGCATAGGTTAGAATTTTAAAGAAAAAGAATTTCTCCTGGTTTCCTCACTAGTTATACTGGTTATTTAAAAAAGACTTTGTATATCTTAGGTATTGTTCAAAGAACCTTTAAATCCCTTTATTTTGGTGTATGATTGATGGGTGTAATATGGGTTATAGAGTATACAGCTTGGCCTTACTCCAGATGTGCACCTTTCAAAAAAGTGCT